>CAUYLG010024436.1:0-41747 GCA_963573385.1 Cacajao melanocephalus | reverse complement strand
GGTAGGTAAATAGACAAAATAATTCGTATCAGCTGCTCAGAAGAAAGAAAAAAAGATCTCCCCCGCCCCACCCACCCATGCTGTTTACTCTGAAGCCCTGCAGGATGCCTGCTGGAGGCCTGTGCAGCTCCCAAGCCTCTCATGTCTCTTTGTTTAGTTAACTTTTCTTATCGCATGAAAACTGGGTCTCAAGATCACGGGAGTGGCTTTCTAGATGGGGGAAATGCAAGGTAGCTTCCAAATGGTGAACGATCTATGCATCTGTCATTTGCCAGTACTTCCAGGTGACTTGTGTGGACCAGAAAAAGGGCCAGAGTCGGGGGTTTGGCTGGAGAGTGAGCAGGGTCAGAGACAGGGGTCAGAGATGGGGGTTCCAGAAGTGCTTCAAACCTGGTTTCTTGAAGCTTGGCAGAAAAGAAATTGGAGACCAGGTGCGATGGTGCATACCTGTAATCTCAGCACTTTAGGAGACCAAGGTGGGAGGATCACTTGAGGTCAGGAGTTCAAGACCAGCCTGGCCAACATGGTGAAACCCTATCTCTACTAAAAATACAAAAACAAACAAACAAACAAACAAACAAACAAATAGCCAGGCATGGTGGTGGCACTTGTAATCCCAGCTACTTGGAAGTCTGAAGCAGGAGAATTGCTTGAACGCAGGAGCAGGAGGTCGCAGTGAGCCGAGATCATGCCACAGCACTCTAGCCTGGGAGACAGCACGGTTCCGTCACAAAAAAAAAAAAAAAAAAATGGAAACACCTTCTTCTCTTTCTTCCTAGTAAAACAGCACCTGCAGCTGGCCTTGCCTGGAAGAGCTGGTGTTCCTTCCCTTGCCTGGAGTCCAGACACCTTAGGCAGGGTCACTGCCTGGAAGGAACACCAGCTCTTCTAGGCAAGATTACAGGAGCAATCACAGCTATCCCTTTTGTGGAAGTTGTTGGAGCAGGATCTTTTTTTTTTTTTTTAGTTGGACTTTTAACTTAAAATTTAATAATCAAACTATACAATCAGCATATTAGCATAGTTTAAAGCTCAAAGAGGACTTCTTAGATTAAAACAAAAATCATGGGTTCCCCCTTCACCCCGCAGCAACAATCCTAATCCCCAGAGGTTACTGCTTCCAACCCTTGCAGCTGCTTTGTATTTCTCGGGCATCTACCTCCACCTATTTAAATGACATGCTTACTCTGGAGCAGGATTTTCTAAGGCCCAAACCAGCTGTTAATTTTTCATGAATGCTTCTTAAAACTGCTCCTGCCAAGGCCACCCCTGGCTTTCTACATTTTACAAGTAAAGGAGCATGCCTGGTAAAATACCCTACACCCCACATCCCTTAGCTGCACCTGCAGCCCGAGTTTGTCCCAGGCTCTGAGACCAGTTGTCCTACTAGGGGGATGGAGGGTTGGGGAGATTTATGAAGCCCTGGGCCAAGCATCAGCTGTTTTGAACTCACCCACCTTGCTGCCACCCTGCTCTTTCTGTGCCCCCAACTGTGTTCACAGCATCCTTGCTGCAGGTGATTATATTTGATAACAGTAACAGTTCTCAGGTACCACTCTACCAACACCATCCTGAGTACTTTCATGTGCAAATTTACTAGATCCTTACCATGGCATCTTAGAGGCGCAGGTGCTTTCACCCTCCTCATCTTGCAGATGAAGAAACTGAGTGTATTAGTCCGTTTTCACACTGCTATAGATATAGTACCTGAGACTGGGTAATTTATAAAGAAAGGAGGTTTAATTGACTCATAGTTCTGCATGGCTGGGGAGACCTCAAGAAACTTATAATCATGGTGGAAGGTGAGGGGGAAGCAAGGCACATCTTACATGGTGGCAGGAGAGGGCAAGAGTGAGGAAGTGCCACACTTTAAAACCACCAGCTCTCATGAGAACTCACTCACTATCACGAGAATAGCCTGGGGGAACCACCCCCATGATCCAATCACCTCACACTAGGTTCCTCCCTCGACACATGGGGATTACAATTAGAGATGAGACTTGGGTGGGGTCACAGAGCTAAATCGTATTATTCTGCCTCTAGTCCTTCCTAAATCTCATGTCCTTTCACATTTCAAAACCAATCATGCCTTTCCAATCATCCCCCAAAGTTAACTCATTCCAGCATTAACTCGAAAGTCCAAGTCCAAAGTCTCTTCTGAGGCAAGGCAAGTCCCTTCCACCTATGAGCCTGTAAAATCAAAAACAAGTTAGTTACTTCAAAGATACAATGGCACCCTCGGCGTTTGATGAACAGCAGATGCTAGAAGATGCCCCTGGCATAAATGAGAGAGGAGCTGCACCCACAGGCTTGCCTCCTGCATCTGACCATGCCCCTGATTCTGACCTCCTTCATGGATGCAGATGGTGTGGGCATGTGGGTCTCCAGCCCTGACTGGGACTGGGAGCACAAAGCTTTCATTCACCTTACAGGAGGCCCCTGGGGTTCCCAGGAGAGCAAGCCCAAGAAGGAGGCTACCACTGTGGGAGGGGCGGCTCTGCCTGGGACTCAGGGAGACCACCTACCTGCCATTCCCAGCAGGCCATCGTTTCCTTTGAGGATGTGAGGATAACGGGATTTGATTTCAGTCTCTGGCCTCCTCACCCTCTCCTAGTTAAGTAAAACAACCATGCCTATCTGAGTTGAGACACACAGCTCTCCGAAAGGAAGCCAGAGACCTGGTTGGCCAATGCAGGGGCATTAGAGGCTGTTCTCCAGCTATGGAGAGGACACTCCTGATCCCGGGTCTTTGTACTTGACCCTGAAACAATGGAGAAATCAGCTTCCTATTTTCCTAACCTTTAGCTTGCCCTCCAGTCTACATTGAGGCCCCTTGGGCCCATCAACAGGTGCTTGCCTATGGGTCTCAGCCTCTAGTCAAGGTATTGATTAATTTTTTGAAATGCTTCTAATTGCCAAGTTTAAGAAACACCGTACCCACCCTGAAATTTCTGGGACTCACTGGATTTCTAATCGTGTTTTTGGAATCCGGTCAGTTTTTCAGGTTTTTCACGTGTATCCTTTACTTACATGTTAGTGTGCTGGGTGCTGAGCTTATAGAAGTGATACAGGGGTCCTTTGCTGCAGAAAGGGCACAGGGTGGAGAGCACCATGCGTCAGACAGTGACAACACAGTGTGCTGAGTGCCATTCGAGAGGTGGTCAGGGGCCGATCAGAGTGGAGGACCTGCCTCTCTGGAAAGGGCACAACAGAGACCCTTAGCCAAGTAGCAAAGGGTGAGCAGTTTTGAAGGGCAAATTTGAACCAAATTCTAACAAGGGTCTTATTTTGCTCACCACGTCACCAAGACTCAACTCCCATAACTGGGGACCAACTGCCCCAAGCTTCCTTGGTCCCTGCCTCAGTTCTGGCTGGGTATCCCAATCCTGAGCCCTTGCTAGGTGCTCAGAAGACTGAGGTGCCTCCTGCCTGAGACCCCACAAGCAGAACTCCTCTCCCCAGGCTGGCCACGCTGTGCATCTGCTGCTGCTGGTGGACACAGCACTTTGCACTCAGCTGCCAGGCGCCACCATGCCAGCCTCATCTAGGGCCTGACAACCTGCAATTGTCTTGCTGGGGTAAAAAGTATACGTCATTGCTGGAAGGGGAGTTGGCCTAGCAGTGGAGGCTGGTGACCTACTTACTGATGAGCAGTTAGGAATTCATAACTAATCCGAATCCCAGATTGCAGAGGGAGGCTGTGTTCTCATATTACTAAGGAGCTGCACTACCACCTTTCAGGTAACATCAAAGACAAAGGTATTAAGTGCCACGATAATAAACCAAGGAAGGTGATTTATATATAAGATATTTCCATTCGGGTTCCCTAGAAACACTCATAACTTGGTAATACAGTAATTTGCAAAGTAAGTTAAATTGTAAAATAATGATCCTGTGTAGCAAAAATGCATTTAGCATGGTATGCTTACTTAGTGCTGTTCCGTTTGCAAAATTAATTTAAAAAAAAAAGCAATGAGAAAATCAGAAGCTATGAAGTTGGGTGGCAGGGGAGAGAGTCTTTGTCTTGCACAGACTATAGCGGGCCATTTCCCTTTGACACACAGTGGGTTATTTGTCCCTTTGTTCCTGGAAATCTCTGGGAAGGTCCCCACCGAGTATGGGTGGTCTTCTATTAAGTGTCACAATCACTGACTTGTGGATGAATGTGGACTATTTTTGGACAGTGATCAGCTTTTACGATATAAATCACAAACAGACGTCCGGCCTTGCCAGACGCTGAATAAACTAACAAATCGCCATCCCTGTTTTTCATTCTGATTCGTCAGGGTCCCTTTTCTCCTCTCTTTCTCTGTAAGAGCAACATATTCAACTACCCAGCTGGGACCTTTCAGGCAGGCCCAGATGCACCCCTCCTGCAGCAGAGGTGGATGGGCCCTGTGCCAGGGGCTGAGCACACTCCTCCCAGGGAGGGCAGCCCCATCCTATGGAAGTCCACAGCACTGTCGGGTGAGCACGCCATACTCTCAACACACTGCAGGAGAAAGTGAGATGGGAGCACCCGTGCCCTCTGCAAATGGGTACTCAACCATCACAGCATCCAAACTGGCATTGTGGTCAACATGAGGCAGAAAGGCCACGGTGGGGTGGGGTGGGGCTGGAAGAACCCTGGAATCCCCATTGTAATGTTTATCACTAATGAATTGGCTCTCACATGATATGTCAGTTCTGGGTTCTCCTGGAGGCAGCCATACCCGCTTCAGAATCACCAGATACACAATGAGTAACTTGGGCATTTGGGGTGAGGTGGAACACGAGGCAATGCATAGGGCATCCTTTCTGTTACTCATGCCTCAGCCCCCTCTATTTGACTTGATTTAATGCCTAATTGTAGCAGCTGCAGGAGACATACATGCCCATGAGGCCATTGCTAGAACTGTGACATCACTGGCTGCTCCCATCAAAATAATATTTCAAAATTAGCCCCTCGTGATCATGAATGCTCAAGTTAACCCAGTGTTCTAGCCAGCACCAGTTTTTCTTAGACTGCTTAGACTGCAGTGCTGACCAACATGCCACACAGGTGGATCAGGCACAGAAGACCCTGCGAAGTTGGCCTGCTTCCAGAAGCATGGACAGAACCATATCTTTGGGGGTAGTCCAGTCCCTTTTGTCAAAAATGGCCTTGTCTATACAACTTTCAGCTCGTCATTTCCAGACTCTGCTGTGGAGAGGGGCAATACCAGTGACACTCAGTCATCCAGTGGTGCCAACATGGTGATGGGCCCCTTGCCCAGGGCTGCCAGCCAGGCTGGGGTGGCAGGGCCCCTGAGGGGCGAGGCGGTGGGTGAAGGGGCTGGGTAAGAAAAGCATGGGAACCGAGGCCCAGGCCTGGCCAGTAGCGTGTGGGCCTGTAAGGAAAGGCTGTTCTGGAAAACAGAGCCCATGGCATGCGTCTCAGCTCTCCTCACCTTTCTCCTTTCTTCATTGCAAATAAAAATCACAGAACCCTGCATGTTTTCCTTTATCGCTGCTGATCAGATGAGCGCAGGAACCCTGGCCCTGAGCCAGGATCACATTTGGGTTTACTTTACGAGGCCAAGTTCCACTGCTGGCGTTGTCCTGGTTTGCCTGGACCAAGTGGCATCTAGGGACAAGGGACTTTTCGGTGCTACAACCAGGAATGTCTTGGCAAACTGGGCAGATCTGTCACCCTGGCTGCAGCTTCTCACACTGTGTCCCCAACCCGAACCCCAGCCCCCACCCTTGGGTGCCCTTCAGTTCTCAGGACCTGGACTTGGCGGGAGGGAGCAGGTGAGGCAGTGGTCAGGCTTCCAGCTCTTGTCCCAGCCTTGCAGGTGGTGCCCTGAGGAAGGTTCCTCGGGCCCAGGCAGAGCAGGCCACCTGCTTCACCACACAGAAATTGATGTTCGTGAACCCCCGCTACAACTCTATGTTCTGCTTTCTTTTAAAGGCAGGAGGAAAGGCAGGAGCCAGTCCGTGCAGGCGCACTCAGCGCTAAGCCAACAGCCAGCCATGCTGAGCTCATCTGGCCCTACCTTAGAGAGCCGCCAGCCATTCCTCCAGACGTCCACCTCTGTGCACGAGCTGGCCCAGAGGCTCTCGGGCAGCCGGCTCTCCCTGCACGCCTCAGCCACGTCCCTGCACTCTCAGCCCCCACCTGTCACCACCACGGGCCACCTGAGCGTCCGCGAGCGGGCCGAGGCCCTCATCAGGTCCAGCCTGGGCTCCTCCACCAGCTCCACCCTGAGCTTCCTCTTCGGCAAGAGGAGCTTTTCCAGCGCACTCGTCATTTCTGGACTCTCTGCTGCAGAGGGGGGCAACACCAGTGATACCCAGTCATCTAGCAGCGTCAATATCGTGATGGGCCCCTCAGCCAGGGCTGCCAGTCAGGCCACTCGGGTAAGAGGCTGGGCAGGGCTCCACAGGATGGGCTGGGGTGGTGGCATAGGCTTCTGGCCTGAGCGTGGTCCCCACCCTTCTGCCTGCAGAACCCCATCCCCTCCTCTATGGGGCTCCCAGAATGACAAAGGACAGTGATTAGACACAAAGTGGCTTAGCTGCTCAGAGCACACGTGCTGTAAATGATAATACCCAGGCAGGCACTGAAAGGAGTCTCCAGATGCAGAGGTTCAGCAGAACTGTGGCCATTCAGCCCTGCACCTGAGAGTGAGGGAGAACGCCCTCCATTCATCCATACAGTGGGACTCTTTTTACATGATTCTGGCTTAAGGGAGAGGAAAGGGTAGCTGTCAATGCTGGAGTTAGATCATTATTGCCTCTCAGCCAAGATTTAACTTTAAAGCTGCTGAGACAGCCCACTGCTTCTAGGTATTTCAATACTAGACAAGGAGAGTTTTAAGGACTTCACCCAAATAAGCTATTACTTGTCCAGAATCCCAAGGCAGCTAACATGAAATGAATTCTTAAGCTTCATCAGTGAGAAAAAGGTAAATACCCAGCAGTTCTCCTATGTAACCCAGTAGACAGGGAAAATTGATGGTGTCAAGGCAAAACTGGGTCAGATTTGGCGATTTCCCCCGCTTCTTTTGAGTGTTCAGGTTTTCCTGCCCATGGCTCATGCTTTCCATCAAACACCAGAGTTGCAGCAGCTTGGCCTCTGGTTCTGGGTGTGGTTATTTACAGGTGGAGAGAGGGGACCACATCTGAACATTCTTCATGTCGCCCTCCCTCTGCTTCATGGGAAAAGCTCTCCACACGAGTGCCTTCCTGCCAGGGGAAGCCAAGGCTGGGCCGGCCGCCCTATGAAGAGCTGTAGGATTGCAGCCCTGGGTGCCATCTTTCATGGAGAGGGAGATTGATGGGCTTTCCTGGAACCCCCAGGCCATTCTGGCCAAGAGGAAAGAGCTGGTTACTGCATGAATTTGACTTATGTTTAGATTAACTAAAAGAATAAATCTCCCCTCCCTTTTATTTCTTCAATATAAGTGCATAAAATATCACCCTTCTCCCTGCCCCAATCTATGTTAAAGTCACAGTCTGTGGGTGCAGTTCTGGGATTCTGTCAAATTCTCCTTCCTGCTCTCCAAAATGGGCAACTGAGTCATTGAGACCACATGCCCTCAGAATAGAACAGCCTCTGTGTCCTACTGGGGTCAAGCGTGCTAGAACTCAGCATTCATGACAGGAGCTAAGTGTGCATGAAGTCACACTGACCACAACTGGAAATCCAGGCGCACAAATGCCCTTTCCCCCCAGGGCCACTCTTTCCAGCAGTCATCCAGAAAGGCCGGCATGCAGAGGCCCTGTGTCCCAGATGCGGCATCAGCTGCTGTCCTGTCCTCAGAGGCCACCATGCTGGCCCCCTGTCATTTGACCTCAAGGTTGGGCAGCACCAGCCTTTAGTTCCCACAGCACGGGGCGGTGGGGGGGGAGGCTGCTAATTAAAAGAAGTGGGTAGTGAACATTTGCTGAGCGTTCCGCTGCTTTTCTTTCTTCTCTTTGGAAGCACCTCTCCGAGCCGTGTGAGCCCATCGACACCACCGAGCAGGGGCAGCTTCATGACCGTCGTCTGGCTGAGGCTGTGGCAGAGACTCTCAGGGTGGTCTGCAGGAGAGCAAGCCAGGAGGACATGGGCCTGGACGACACAGCCTCACAGCAGAGTGCGTCAGACGAGCAGTGACAGGCGTGCAGCTGGCGGGGGGTGGGGGGGAGGTCAGCACCCCCACAGCTCCCCTCTGTGCTGCTCTCCCCAGATCACAACCAACCAACATGGTGATCCATGAGGGGCTCCTCCTGTGGAAAAGGAGAGCTGTTCCAAAACACAGAACTTACCTCAGGTTTTTGAAAAAAAAACAAAAAAACAACTCACATGATGGGGAAACAACAAAGAAGCCACACCGCACCTCCTCCCCGAGGCACGGCGCTGCCCAGAGCAACACACCATGGACAGCACCACACACGCTCCAGAAGCTGACATCTCAAACAAAAGCCGTTTACTATCTTATAACAACTAGAGTAAACAGAGCCCTGAAATGAATGCCCTGAAGAAAATAAGACAACTGCATGCTACATCATTGGCACTTTATACATTACTGTTACCGTGAAAAAGAAATGAACAGCAGCACGTCTGACACCATCAGCTGGGCAGATGTATTAGGCTTAAATCTAAGTGTCAAGAAAACCCCATTTCTTTATCATCATATTTATGCAGCTGTTAAGCATAATATGGTGGCAGTTTCACAAGAACCGTGATCATGCATGCAGTCATGTCTCAAGTATTCTGTGAAAAGCCAGGATACGTTCGGATGTGAGTTTAGAAATCAAGTCCATTTGGTGCATGGAAAGCCACCTGAGTCACACGACGCTCCTCACTGTAGTCTAAGCGATTTGCAGGCTGCCAGCACCCAGCGGGCTTCACAGGGACGAGTGCTTGTTGTCCAAGCCCCGCAACCCTGACCGTGTCACAGAGCACTCGCGCACACCTTTGTTTTTGAAATTAAAATGTTTATAGTTATTGTTGTGTCCAGTGTTTTGAGTTCTGTTGAAACATCTCATTTCTAAAAGTGTATCTTTTATGGTGAGAATGACAACTCTTCCCATCTTCAAAACCCCAGCAACCTGTATCCTTGCTGGGGTAGAGGTCCCAAAATGGAGTTCATAGAGTATCACTGGCCTGGTGAACCATCCCTTTTGAAAAGATCATAGTTAGAAATACTCAATTTTTTTTTTTTTAGACAAGTCTCCCCTCATTGCCCAGGCTGGAGTGCAGTGGCGCTATCTCAGCTTACTGCAACCTTTGCCTCACAGGCTCAAGCGATTCTTCTGCCTCAGCCTCTCAAGTAGCTGGGATTACCGGCACGTACCGCCACACCCAGCTAATTTTTGTATTTTTAGTAGAGACCGGGTTTCGCCATATTGGCCAGGCTGGTCTCGAACTCCTGACCTTGTGATCAGTACACACACAGGTGTGATACACAGATACAACAACCTTCTATGAATACCAAAATTGGCAGCAAAAGGAGTGGGTCTGTTCCACATTTTCCAGGCAACCAGTGTTCCCACCTGCTTGATAATTGGAGGGCTGGGAACTGAGTGACTGAACTTGCAGTTTTACTGGGATCCCTCCCTGTGGGGGATGATAATCACAGATGATACTCTATCCATTTAAAAGACTCACCCATCTCCCTGCCTGTGTTTACCCTCACTCAAGAGGTAAGAAGAAACATCTTTTAGTGTTAAGCAGCTGGCGGTATGATCTGCTAAGGGGGAAAAGGAAAGAACGATTTAGTAAATCATTCTTCAAATCAGTCCTGATTCTTCCCATCCGACCTTGTTATTCTAGCTGAGATTCTTCATACAAGCAATACACGTTAATTCTGTGCTTTTCAAAGTGAATTCCTCCTTGAGACTCGCATCCAACCATCTGTTAGATATTTTGCTTTGTCTGAATAGGAGGCATGTCAGACTCAGGTATAAGAGAATCCCTGACTTCAATCTGCCCTGCCACCGCCCCGCCGACCCCCACCATCCGACCAGAGCTCCTCACCTCAGCCGTGGCACCCACAGGGAGGCAGCGCTCAGCTCTGCTCCTCTCATCTTGGCTGCGTGCAGGGAGGGGACGGTCACATGCGGAGTTCTGCCACAGCACCTCTTCTTCCTTTAGATCTCAGCATGACACTATTCTACAGGCTGTGCGCATTGCCCCTGAGTTCTAGTTATTTGTGAATTCATCTTATCCATCATTAAATTTCATTGTTTTACAATACAGGGATTGCATCTGACATCTCCACACGTGCTCCACGATCATTCTGTTGTTTGACTAATACAATAATCATTTCAGGACCTCGCCACAAGAGACACCAAACGTTCTTTGGATTCACGGCAGTTTATCACAGCTAAATGTCAACTCTGAGGTCTGGAGGCATACAGTGCTCTAAAAATGCTAAAGCTCAAGAAGAACACAGCAGGGAGTGATGAAAGAGTGAACTCTGGAGCCACGTAGACGTGGGCTCAAATCCCCTTTGTCACCACTATCACTGTGCTCTTGAACAAACACGCCAACCTTCTCTCTTTACCATTAAAGAGAAAGTGTGCAGAAGCTCCCACAGCCCCAAGTGCTAGGGGCTGAATCTGTTCCACACAAGTGGATACTTTCAAGTAGGCAGTGACACCCCCACCCCACATAAGCACAACTGGCTTCAGCAACAAGCCCATCAGACTAGCTCTTTAACTTTGAAATAACCTTCACTGGGAAAGACAAAATCAAAGTCTACAAAATAGACACGACTGAAATACTGAGCTCCTAGAAACAAGCACAAGAAAGAACATGGCCCGTGGTATTTCAGATGCATGAGGGGCACTTGTAAATGCAGAACGCCCTCCCGGAGGTGCCACAAAAGGCCCCGTCTCAATGGGGTCTCACCCCAGCTGGGGCAGACCAGCTCCACCAGGCCTGGGTGCACACTGGTGACATTTCCCAGTCTGTCTCCCTCTTTCTTGGTTCTCCTGAGGGCTGTGCTACTTTCACAGATTTATGGCCAGGATCAGGTTCCCAGGCCTTCGTGGGAAGCCTCTCCCCATCTCAGAGGCCGTGCCCCTCCTGGCCCACCGAGGCATGTAGCCCACACCAGTGTTCAGTAACCCTCTTGTCCCAGTGATGGTGGCTAGAAGTCACAGCCAGTCTGCCAGACATCCTGAGCTTGGAGCTCAGTCTCCCTGAGCAGCCCGGCCAGGCAGGGACCGAGGAGAGAGAGGCCCACTTCCTCTTCCTGGGCAAGCGGCCCTTTTTGAGGGATTAGTTCATGATCTATTAGGCCTTCCTGTTGTGGTCCCTCCAAGGCTAGGCAAGTCCAAGTCAAGCTTCACAAAGCTACCTTGGAAGAAAAGCACTGAGGAAAGAGACACTGAAGTAAGAGCCAGTCCTGGGCTGGGCACCATTCTGTGTTGATGTGAGCACTTCCCGCCCCACTCACTGTGTCCCAGTGCCCAGCCCAGGGCACCTCACCCCTACATGCCACAGTTAGAGAGAAGGCACACTGCCACTTACGCCAGTGGGTTTTTAGTCAATGCTAACTGTTAATAGAAATCCTGGAAGTTCATAGATCTTCACCAAAATGACCTAAAAAACTGAACTGTTTCTCACTCCAGTACCATCCACCTCTTGGGGGGGACGTTTTCATCCTCTATGAATTCTGGGGTTTCAGTGGTCTTTAACCTTATTTTTACAGTACCCCTGCTATGGGCTGGCCCCTCATTTCTACACCATCATTCTTGATAAGCCCAGTCCCCGGCACTAGGTACGCTCCACAGTTGCGTGCAGTGGCTGAAGGTTTCCTTCCGTGGTGTGGCATTGCTCTCCTGAGATGACAGCCACTCCCTGCTTTTCTGGAAGGGGAACTAGGCATAGAAAGATTCAAAGTTAGTTACTCCCATGTTAACTTAGGCAAAGCAGTGCTCTTATGCAGACCCGTGAGCCTGAGCTCTTGTCATTTGGCCTGCTGAATATCAGAGGCTACCAACACTTCTGAAGGATGTGTGTTCCTCCCACACAATGCCTCCTGTCTGTAACCATCAGGTTTGTTTTTACCTTTATTAAGCAATAAGCAAACAAACAGAGTTGGGGGAGATGACCTAAAATGATTTTCTTTTGGAATAATTTTTTTTAAAAATCAAATAACTGTTATCACTTTAAGTTGCATGAGACTGAAGCTGCACCTGGAGAGGAATTTAATTTTCATGACATGCAAAACTGATTAGGCAGTGAACGCCTTCCTCCCCCTTCCCCTGAACACATTTATAAACTTCGATGGAGGCAGATTCCATCTAATACTCTGAAAACCTTTCTCATCTCATAATTTAACCAAATCACATGCATGACTGCAAGAGGAAATAAACAGAAATCTTTAAGCATAAATAAGCCACAACAGATTGTTAATCTTGTACAGACAATCCAGCATTAAGGCTAATTTGATCTTTTAAGCATTTTATGGAAAACAGCTGCTGAGTTTTCTCTAGAAAAGCCCACAAGGTTCCATAACCCCAAAGGCATACAGCCTCGACAGGCAGGGCTCCATCAGGCTCCTCGTGAACTGGGCACTCCTTCACAGGCAGAAAAGCAGGAACGCATGTGTATTCACTTCCTGCTGCTCTGCACACACGTCACGATATCTGGCAGAAGGTGGTTTCTGTTTTCCTTGGTGACCTGTGGAAAGAAGTGAGACAGCAGGCTTCAGAGCTCCTTTCCTCTTCTTTAATCTTGTGCTAGGTAACTCTCTAAAAGAAAAGCCTGGAAGGCTGGGAGAGGGTGAGGCATGTTTTGTCCCCCAGCAAGGAGGCCCAACTCTTCAGAAGCACTCAGAAGCAGGACAGGTATCACAGAGTCCCAATATCAGCTTCTACAAAGTCCCAACATCAGCTTCTACAAAGTGACAGCTCAAAAAGTGAAAGTGGGTTTGGATCCCAGACCGATTTCAGCCAACCATGGGGAGGAGCTGTGAACTGAGCCCTCCCCATGGAGGGCTTCCCATCATCTGTCTGGCACACTGGGACAGGTGATGGGAATGCAGGACTGGGCACGACCCCTGAGCACGACCTGACCTGACCAGAAAGAACTGAACTGTCAGAGTGAAGTAAGGAGGAACGCCTGTGAGCCAGCTGGGCTCAGAAGAGCAGCCAGCACAGCGGCAGTGAAGCACCCAGAATTCTGGGATGCTCGGTCATCTACTCTCCTCGTCACAAACTTCAAGTGCTCATTTGAAAGATGGGGAAGTGGGAGAGGCAAAGAAGTGAAGGTGCCTCTGTATAGACTGTTATTGAGGCCTCCTGACCGCAGTGTGTTCTCCATCACTCACACTATTACAAAAACAAAAAAGCAACAAAGAGTTCACCCAAGCTTTGCTGATGATCTGCTGTTTAGTTTTCTTTCACTACCACACCATCCCAAGTGCCCCAGGGTGAAGGCAGGGCCATCTCTGCTCCTATCACGGTGCCTTCCTGCTTGGCCCACATAATATCCATCCACTCAACACAAGCTGATGGGGTGGAAGGGCAAGCAGGGGTCAGGCCCAGAGATGCGAATAGAGAAGTGCCACAGGTAAGGACCCTGATCCATGGAGCTCTCAGACCAGGACAGGACAGGCATGAACAACGGCAATGAAGGAGTCCGGAGGGGGGCGGGCAGGAACAGAGGCATGTGTGGGGGTCAGGGGCAGGAAAAGTTTCCAGGGGTCTTTATGCCTGGATGTAATTTCAACAGGTGAACCATAGAGAAGGAGCTGAGCCGAGATTCCTGGTAAGAGGGGGGAGTGCATCTGGAAGCCTTCTGTGGTTCAGGGTGTTGTATCTGAAGAGGGGGCTTGGCATACAGTAGGTGCCGATACATATCTGAGGAGGAGATGCAGAGCCAGCGGACCTCGTCACTTCCGGTTCCTGGCACCCGCTCACCCTTCTTGGAAGAATGCTCTGCTCTGATTGTCTTTGGGAGACTGCATCGTCTAGGAAACCTGCCCCCAGCCAATGAGTGGGCAAGCCAGGCCCTGGTGACTTCTCTGAGATCTGCACCCCAAGAGGAGTGAGTTCATGCAGCAAGTGCTTGAAGCTGATACCCATTTCTACTGGTACTGGCTGTGTCAATCCCGGGGCAGCTCTGGCTCCACTTGAAACAAGGACAGTCAGCTTTTCCTTTGGCTTCATGGGATACCTCCAAAGCCTCCAAGGCTTTTTGTTGCTGTTTTCACTTAAATTAGCCAAAGTCCATTCCCGTTGTTTGCAATCAAGGAATCCACTTGGGGTAGAAAGGGGACAACACAGGTGGGCACTTTGGGGCTCTTTTCTTCCACTCTGAGTTCAGCAGGGATTGCAGCAGCTTCTGCCTCCAGCCAGACTCTGTGAGAGTGGACTGTGATCCACAGCTGGAGAATTTTCTCTGGTCTTTTATTACACAGTATGGTGACGATAGAGTAAATAACCAGGTGCTATATATTTAAAGATAGTTAGAGGAGAAGATTCTGAATGTCACCACCACAAAATATGATCATTTAAAGTGACAGATATGGAAACTACCCTGATGTGATCATTATACAATGTATATATACATTGAAACATCACACTGTACCCCATAAATATGTACAATTATTAAATCAATTACAAATTAAAAATTAACTTAAAAATTAATAAGCAGAATGCAAACATTCCAATATTAATATTTTGATACTCCCTTTGATTTCCCTAAGATTATTTCTGAAAATTATGCAGTAAGATGTTGATGTGAAACCCTCTACAGTATTCAGTTATGATATTCCCTATATGAGGAAGACACACTCCCAAATGCAAGAACAAAAATCACAGCATCTGCCAACCTCAGGAGCCTTTGCCTTATGTGAAATTCTAGTCTACTTTTTACTCAACAGCCAGAATTTTGGTTACAGAAAGTCTTTCCTGAGAGGCTAATTAGAAGAGGGAACTGGGAGCTGGGAACAGGAAAAGGAAATAAAGAAGACTGCAGAAAGAAAAAGTAACCCCAACCATTCTTTCTGTCTGCATTGGAGCCTTAAGAGAAAGAAAGGAGGCTGACTGGACCTGAACCTCAGCCCCTGCCCAGTGGCTGTAGAGGGCCCTTGGTAAGAATTTATCCTGGGCACAGTGAAGACAAGACTGTGAGCTCCATGGGATCAGAGGCCACATCTCATTTATCCTGTGACCTCCAGATCCAATCCCTTGCTTATTAGGAATGTTGGGGTCCCTTCCCACAGTTTCAAGGAAATACATGTGGTTTTGTTTTGCTTTCTTGCACATAGTTATATACCAAGAGGCATTTCTTCCCCTGCCTGTTCCATCCATGTTTTCAGGTTTGGGGCTGTTAAAGTCAGAACATAAGCAGGACCTGGTATCTGGTTATTGCATCTGTGCCCAGCAGATTAGTCAAGTACTGTCTCTCACAGTACCTAGACCAACCAGATGGAAAGACAAACTAGCGATATCATCAACCCAACTTCTTATTTAAAAAATCAAGAAGCAAGAAGGGGAGACTAAGCAGGGCATGCAGACTCAGGTCATATTAAACAAGTTAGAAGGCAGTGAGGTAGCATTCAAATAGCCTGGAAGAACATATCCATTCACTGCTGCCAAGAACAAGCACATCCCACGGTCTAAACAAGAGGCTTAATCATACTATGAAGCTGCCAGCTTGAAAAGGATCTAAGGTTGTTGATAACATTGCCAATGTTAAAACATTTACTAGAAGGCAGCAAAATCAATGACACACTCACTGGGATACAATGGGATAAAACTCAATGGAATACAACGGTAATAACTTCTAGAGTTCTGAAAAACAAATTATTGAAGAACCCATAAGTCAACTGCTATGGTTTGAATATGTCCCCCAAAGTTCATGTGTTGGAAACTTAACCCTCATGCAAACAGAGGTGGGACCTCATGCAAACAGAGGTGATTAGGTCATGAGGGCCGTCCCCATGAATGGATTCATGCCATTATAGTGGGAATGAGTGAGTTATGGCAGGACTGGGTTACTGATAAAACGATGTTTGGTTCTCCCTCTCTTTTGTTCACTGCTAAAACTCCAGTGGATAGAACAGTACCTAATACAGAATGGGTGCTCAATATTTACTGAATAGATGAATGAAAATATTCCATAGCCAATTTCCTCTACTGATGCTTTACTAGACAATAGGAGGTGCCAAAGATTATATCAGTGAGATTTTATTTTCCTGATCAGGCACTGTTCTTTCTTTTCTTTTTTTTCAACTGTTTTTTTTAACAGATCAGAGAATGTTATCGTTTTGCTTCAACTGTCAAACCTAATTCTTGAAAACTCAACAGAAGAAGAAAAGCCCACTATACTCACTCAGTTTTACTCTTTCCATTGCTCTTTCTTCCTTCCTGACGTTTCAGGACTCCTTTTCCCATTTCCTTTCTGATAACAGAACTTCCTTTGGCCATTCTTTTAGAGTGGTCTATTACAACAAATTCTCTTAGTTCTCCTTCATCTGTGAATGTCTTATAGAATTATGAGTTGACAGCTGTTTCAACACTTAGAAAATGTACCACCTCCTTCTGGCCTTCATGGGTTCTGCTGAGAAATCTGCTGTCACTCATTGTTTTTATCCTAGAGGTAAGGGGCTGCTTTCCTTTCACTGCTTTCAAGACTTTAATTTTCAGAAGTTTGACTATGGTATGTCTTTGCCTGAATTTGAGTTTATCCTTTTGGGGTTCACTGAAAATGTATGTTTATGTATTTTTCCATATATGACAAAAATGCAGCCATTACTTCTTCAAACACTTTTTCAGCCCCACACTCCTCTCCTGGTACTACAATGACATGGATGTCACATCTTTTGTTATAGTCCCACAGGTCCCAGAAACTCTGTTCATTTCTTTTTTTAAAAAAAAGTCTGCTCTGTCAGGTAGTTTCTATTGTTCTACCTTCAAGTTCACTGATTTTTTTCTTCTGTCATCTCTATTCTGATGAGCCTATTCAGTGACTTTTTAATTTCGCTATTGTATTTTACAGTTCTAAAATTTTCATTTGATTCTTCTGTCTTCTAGATTTTTGTGAAACTTTCCAGTTCTTTGCTGAGATCATTTTTCTTTTGTTTCATGTGTGTCTGTAATTTTATAAAGCATTTTTACGATGGTTGTTTTCAAATCCTTGCCCTATAATTCCACTATCTGAGTCACCTGGCTGTTGAGATCTGCTGGTTGCCTTTTCTCACTCAGGTTTAGGCATTCCTGATTCTTGGCAGGACAAACGATTTGCAGTTGCGTCTGTTGTGTTGTTCCTTTGGCCCTTAGGTTCCTGGCCAATCTGCCTTTTTCTCTTCACCTTTCAGGTCTTCTTACGCTTTTCTCTTCACCAAGGTTTTTGGCTGCGATTAGCAGGAAAAATAAACGCAAGTGCGTCTATTCCATCTTGTCTAAAACTGGAAGTGTTCTTAGGTGTTTTTGGAAAATACTCTGTTCGCCCAACATTATGAAGAACAGTAAGTCTCGATAATATTACTAATTTGTGTGGTATATTTCTTGCATATCATGAGTTCAGTCTCACCTTCACACTATGCATGTTCAGTTGGTAGCAAGAGGAGGAGGCTGCCTATGATCCCTTTTCATAGCTCATCTTCTTACCTGGAATGTTCTTTCTTCTTTTTCCCATTTCCTCCTTCAAGAACCCACTCGAGAACCACTTCCTTTGGATACCTCTCCCCACCACCACTGCTCATTCAGATCTCTCCCTTCCCTGCCCCTAGATTTTTATTGCCCCACGGTCTGTTTTTCTTGAGGCCACAGATCATGCCTCACATGTGCCTAAACCATGGACTAAGTGCTGAATGTGAAGAACACTCTCAGAAATGGATTTGGATACTTTACTGCATATGAGCAATGGAAAGAACCCACAGCTATATCTAATCCAACTCCTAAGTTTGCAGATAAAGAAAATGAGGTTCTTGACCAGGCACAGTGGCTCATGCCTGTAATCCCAACACTTTGAGAGGCTGAGGCAGGCAGATCGTTTCAGCTCACGAGTTTGAGATCAGCCTAGGCAACATGGTGAAACCCCATCTCTCCAAAAAAATGCAAAATAATGAGCCAGGTGTGGTGGCACATGACTATAGTCCCAGCTTCTTGGGAGGCTGAGGTGAAGGAAGCCTTGAGCCTGGGAGGCAGAGGATGCAGTGAACCAAGAGCGTGCCACTACACTCCAGCCTGGGCAACAGAACCTGATCTTGTCTCTCAAAAAAAGAAAAAAGAAAGAAAATGAGGTTCCTGATTTATAAAACTGGAACAGGCCAAGCACAGTGGCTTTCACCTGTAATCCCAGCACAGATCACTCACAGCAAGACTCTGCCTACCCCTTTCCAAAAAAAATTAAGTTAAATAAAAAATAAAATAAAAATGGAACAGAGGAACCACACAAACTCAAAACAACAAAAAATAAATAACAGGGTATATCAGCCCCTATCGCTTACATAATTAACTCAAAGCTAATCATTTTATTTACAGACCATTAGACGCGGTGATTACCTTGCCTGGAGAAGAATTTTGAGTCTCAGAGAGGGGAAGAAATGTGGTATGAGCCAAAGACACAAAGTTTATTTCTGGGCATCACAGTCGGCTCCCTTCAATCCTTCCTTAGGACTTTTAGATTAGATTCGTTTGCAGAGCTAGCCCTTCCCTGGAGTCTAACATTAGCAATTTCCCAGTCTTCCAGCCTAGAAGCTACCTGACTTGAAAACTAATATTTTTTTCATGATCTTTCACTATTCATTGCCTCTATTTCCATGGAAACTCTACAATCACAAACAAAACCTCTAATGTGGAGGCCACGTTAAGTAAGAGAAGACAACATGAAACTCTGAAGAACCCCACAAACTTTTCATGGCTCTCAAACGTCACCTCCTTGAAGAGACCTTCCCTGATCACCTTTGCTACTCCTGCCCCCAACTACCACATTGCCTGGTTTCTTTACTTTTGCCTTTATCAGTATCTGCTTTGTCTGTTCACATTTTTGGTATCCAGCTCCTCCACTAGAATGTAAGCTTCATGAGAGCAGGGACTTGGTCAGTCTCGTTCACCACAGTATCCCAAGACTTAGAATGACAACTAGCATACAGTAGGTCCTCAATCACAATTGACCAAATGAATGAATAAGTAAATCAATGGAGGAGTGCACACATTTTTCCAAGTCTGGCTGGTCTAACCCTAATGGCTGTTTACCACCACACTCCAGAATATTTTGGTGGCAACCAAAACCATGTAGATATTGCCACTGGGGCCAGTGGGCCAAGGTGACATTTTACTCAGTGGTTAAAATGATCATGATGTAAGGTGCTCACAGGTACTCACTCTCCACGGCCCCTGATAGGAGGGGTCCTGCCTGCCTGACTCGTTCACTTGGCACTTGCAGGGCCAGGGAGCTTTTAAACTGAGGAGGGGGAATGAGGCGTGTGAGCAGAGCTCAGCCAAGAGCACAGCTATCACTGACTCAAAGAAACTAAGGGCAGGGGCCGGGGAGAGGCAATGTCTGACTGAGGGGAAAACAGAGGGACAATGGGAAAGAAAGGCAAGTATTTAGACAAAGTGCCAGCAATGCCACGAGTCCCTTATGATCGGCTCAGACGCTGCCACTGGCTGACAAGCCCCAGCCCCTCATCTCTCACATGTGGCCCACAGCAGTGCTCCTCAAAGTGCGGGGGACCAAAAAACCATGAGAGAACTTGCCAAACACAGATCATGGGCCATCCCGCAGAGTTTGATTCCTTGGACCAGGGCAAGGCTCCCTCCCAGGTGATGCCCATGCTGCCATTCTGCAAGCCTCACAGTGGGTAGCAGACCCTCCAGCTGCACTGGCTAATGCAGCAGCCACATGAGGTCACAGAGCACCTCAGATGTGGCCAGTGTGACGGAGAGACTGAATGTCTAATTCAATTTAAATTTGATTACTTATATGATTAAATAAATAATTCAATTTAAATTTGATTAAATTTATTAAACATAAATAGCCAAATGTGGCTAGTTGCTACTGTTCTGAGCAATGCAGATAGGAATTTCCCTCGCTATGGGAAGTTTGACTGGACAGTACTGCTCTTTAGCATCTGGAAGCTGTGCCTCCAGCTCCATCCAGAGCGTCTTCTCCCACAAGCTGAAGTGGGTCAGGTTTAAAAGGGAAACCTTTAAAACAAAACAAAAAATATTTGCCTCTGTATCCCAACCTGACCTATCAATCTGAGAAGAGTTAGAACAAGCACCTTAGATCAGACAGTTCTGATGCCAGAGAGGCCCTGGTATCTGGTGGGAGAGATGGAAGTAAAAAACAGCCACAACAGCTGAGACTGTCAGGAGGCTCCCCCATAAGCGAGTTTGTTTTTTCGTCAAGTAGAGGTATAACTTAAGTTCTATACATTTCTAGAAAATTAGACTCACCTATATTTCAGCATGGGAGGGAAAAAATGGTAACTCGGAACCAACGATATATTTTGGAGCTATCTGCATTTTAGATCATCTGCTCCGTTTCCACAGGTCACGGAGGACTGGCTGTACTCACATTAAACACCTTCACATCATTTCTGTTTCTGATTTCTTCTACAAGGGCCAGTGGCTTTCCTTTAGGAACTGGGATTGTGCCAAGGATTATAGTCCCCGGGATAGACAGCGTCTGATGAACAGCTTGAATGAAAGGCTGACTGAAGAGCTCCATCTTCCCAATCTCATCGATGACGCACACTCTTTGCCCTGGGCCACTGTTGGAGTTGGCCTGAGAATGACAAAGACATTCACGGGGACACCAGAGTCACATTAATAAAAGGGCCCATGGGTCCCACTCCCCAATCACTCACCAACCAGGTAAAAAAGACAGACACCTTTGCACTGATTTCAAAAAGTGACATACCATCCCACAGACCACCCCGGTACTGTGCAGGAGGGGACTGCACAAGGGTATGTGTCCCAGGAGCTGGGAATCATTAGGACTCTTGGAGGCTGGCCACCATGCCTGTTACAAATGGGATTTTCAAGGAAGTAATGGGTCATGAGAAAAAGAATCTGAGCCCTAAAGCATGCAATCGTACTTGTTTTCCCCCTTTAGCCAAGACTCATTTCCTTTTAATTTTCACTTTTTTCCATCAACCCTTATGGACCAATTATGAAATACACAATCAGGTGCCTATAGCAGTTACCTCCTCCTCAGCATGCAGGGAATTTCATATGGCTCAAAATGGAAAAAATAGGCCATTATTATCAATAACAGCTCCCACACTTGCTTTCTCATTTCTTTTAAACCTGAGGTATTTGGGTGCCACTTAATTTCTGGCTGTATATATATAAAGCTTGGTCTCTGTCTTGGACTTCCTCTCTCAAATCACTTACCCTGGGGGAAGAGAGGTACTATGCTGTGAGGATACTCAGGGAGCTGACACTGAGGTCCACATGGTGAGGCACTGAGGCCTTATGCCAACAGCCAAGAGGAACTGAGCCTGCCAGCAACCACATGAGCAAGCTTAGAGGCAGGGCCCTCCCAGTCAAGCCTCAGATGACCACAGCCCCACCCAACAGCTGGACTGCAACCTCAGAGCCCCAGCCAACAGCTGGACTGCAACCTCAGAACCTCACCCAACAGCTGGACTGCAACCTCAGAACCCCACCCAACAGCTGAACTACAACCACTGAGCACCACCCAACAGCCGAACTACAACCTCTGAGCCCCATCCAACAGCTGGATTGCAACCTCAGAGCCCCACTCAACAGCCGGACTGCAACCTCAGAGCCCCACCCAACAGCCGAACTACAACCACTGAGCCCCACCCAACAGCCGAACTACAACCTCTGAGCCCCACCCAACAGCCGGACTGCAACCTCAGAGCCCCACCCAACAGCCGGACTGCAACCTCTGAGCCCCACCCAACAGCCAAACTACAACCTCTGAGCCCCACTCAACAGCCGAACTACAACCTCAGAGCCCCACCCAACAGCTGGACTGCAACCTCAGAGCCCACCCAACAGCTGGACTGCAACCTCAGAACCCCACCCAACAGCTGAACTGCAACCTCAGAGCCCCACCCAACAGCTGAACTACAACCTCAGAGCCCCACCCAACAGCTGGACTGCAACCTCAGAGCCCCACCCAACAGCTGGACTGCAACCTCAGAGCCCCACCCAACAGCTGAACTAAAACCTCAGAGCCCCACCCAATAGCTGAACTACAACCTCAGAGCCACACCCAACAGCTGAACTGCAACCTCAGAGCCCCGGCTAAGCTGTACCTGGATTCCTGATCCTCAGATACTGTGTACAATAATGTGTTTGTTGTTTTAAGCTGCTAAATTTTGAGAAAACTTGTTCCATAGTCACATATAACTAATATACATGTCTTCTACAGAAAGCCTTCCTAGAGAAAGCTGATAGGACTTTGGTTGATTCTTCCATGGGAGGGAAACAATAGAACACGTAATAAATACTTCAATGAATGGTGAATGGCAAATATACCTTATATATGTTTGTATACATGACTATTTTGAAAACTGCATGTAAAGCTGATTTACAAAGTACTCTTCACTACAGTTCTAACTCCTTAAATAATGACAGCAATACAGTCCCAGAGGGCATGTCTGAGTTAAAATGGATTTTGTTCAAATTCCAAAAGCCAAAGCAGGGTATGGTACAGTGTGGCCAGTGGTAGGGATCAGTGGCAGCCAGTGACAGACGGGGCTGCAGGCCCAGATCCTAAAGGCCTTTGATGGCACACCCAGGAGTGGGAATTTTCTCCCATGGCTGAAAGAGTCTAAGCCAAGGAGGATCTCAAGTTGTGCTAGAAAGACTGCTGGCTGTGGACTCAGGAACACACGTTAGACTTTTTTCAGATAGACAATATAAGTGGTGGTGTGTAAACCCCAGTCGTGATTGCACAGAAGCAGCAGCGCACAGAAGCAGTAGAGTAGCTTTTAGGTAAGCAGTACTCTATTTTCCTACCGCATATTGTACACTTAGGAAATATTTTTCCACTCATTTTATTAGCTAAAAGATCAACAAGGAGTCCATTGTAATCACCCAAAAGAGGTCTGAACAATCTCCACACTTCTGTGTTTCTGACACGCTTCATTTTTGCCTCTTAAGTTTATCTGTACACATGCCTGGTCTCCCCACTTAGGGCAGGTACATGGTTGTCCTCATCTGTGTCCTTCCTGAGGAACTTACCAATGTCCCAGAGCTGAGAAGTGGGGAGCTGAAGGGGCAATGTCACCCTCCACTAGTGGGGTCAGGGAGAAGGGGAGAGCATCTATGAAGTAAGTCACTACTTATTTCAAGTTTTTCCTCTAAAAACGAAAGCCAAATTTGGGAGAAATAAAACAGCTATCAACCCTCCTGTCTATGATAATAAAAAAAGACAACTACACAGAAGGTTTCTGTCTTCCTGGGAGTATACCACTCCAACTGGCCTGACTGTTCCCGAGTGCTGTGGACATTTCGCTGCCCCCAGAGATGATGAGTAATTGTGGATGTCATCCCTCTGGAGGCTATCATCTAAAAGCCAAATAAAACCTATTCTGGCACCTCAAAATGACAGTTTTGGAAGGTGCCAAATCAGACAAGAAGTGATATGAAAGAATGTGTGTATACAGGCACATGTATTTATTTGACTGTATACATGAGAGTAGTAAAATGCACGTGGCCATGTGTAAATACACAGGTACCAGTAGAAAGTGCATGGCTCTTCAACAACCAGCCTTCCTGCAATTCTCTAGAACATTCACCAGTGAAAGCTCATCGACATTTATTTAAGTTTCAGCACAAAAAAATTTGGGCACACATGCATACATTACCTTCTACCAATTGGAAATCCTTATTTTAGAACCTTAGCTTACATAAAATCCTCATTCTATCCAGAATTAGGGAATTTTATAATTCAGAAACTTCAGGAATCTCGAAAATAAGTCTGTGATTTTTAATTAAAAATGCAAGTCATTCATAGTCAATTGAGAGAAAGATGTCAGATGCTGAGCCACTCCGAAGCCTGTAGACACTCAGCTTGCTTTTCTAAATAGCACATGATCATATACTCAAGGTCTTAAAAAAAGAACCACTATAATGTTTAATATGGTTTTATTTCTATATAAATTCAAGCAACTGTAGAGGGAAACAAAGAAATAAGTAAGTAAACAAACACTCACCCCCTTTACACTGTTCTAAATTGACAGAGACACAGACTTAGAGCACTAGGGACCCAGGTTTGAAGATGGTCAGGAATATCCCCCCACCCCCACCCCCCATGGTAGGAGAGTCCTAACGAGCTCCCAGAGAAACTCCACCTGCAGCTGCTGGAGTAAGGAGTGTGTAAAAACTGTAGGTGGCTCTCAGCCACGTGGTCATAATCACAATGCACACACCATCTGGGGTGTACACACCATCTAGGGCACACCCTTTCCTCCCCTCACAGCCTCTCCGCAGAGGACAACCCAAGCAGCACTGCCTCCCAGGGCCACACTTCAGTCCTATGAAACACACCCATAGGCTTTCATTTCAGCTGATTATACATGTTCAGCCACAAAGCACACTTTTAGTTCCCCTGTTTGGGAGAGAAGATATTTCCTTAGACAGAGTCCTAAAATTGACCAGGGATAAGAGAAGCTATGAATAATTTTATAACTTTAACTAACTTTGGTTACACTCAGCTGGTTTGCTTTCCAGAAAGATTAAATTGTCTTAGAGCAACAAAGTATCTTCACATCAATTCTGTCAGAGACCTGAAAATAGTGTGATTTTTTTTTTTGGGGGGGGGTCTTTTGTTTATATTTATATGCACTTTTAAAAATACCAAGAACATATAAACATAAAATAATCAATTTCATTTAACCAAATACTTGAACTGAGAGCAAGCTAATCAAAGTGGTCTTTGCCTTACTCTGAATTATTTGCATAATAAATATTTCTAGTGGTATTAAGGTTAATTTTAGGAGGACTGTTTGGTTTGTTTTATTTTAATATCAGACACACAGACTAGCTCCTGAGCTCACCCGTCTGGGACAGCAAGTATTGCAAGTCATGAGAGTGAATAAGGAGTGTCTGTCAGAGCTTAGGTAGCAAAACTGCAGCCCTTCCCCCAAACAGCAGCAAGTTCTGGGGAAGCAGAAAGACAAATGGCGATAACAGCAGCCATCTCTGAGTCAGCCCACAGTTCCTCACCCACTGAAGTTATTAGCTAAAAGTGTAGGGCTCCAGTCAGATTTTACGTGTGTTTATTCCAAGCCTTCAAGTTTCATAATCCCTTTGCTGTCTGGTGGTATATGGACTGTGTCTCCAGGGCACAGCCAGGACAAGGTGTCTAGACTACCCGATGGCGCCTGGTAGCCCGGCCCTTCCCCAGTCAGGCATACTCTGGGCAGAAGCTGCTCCCCCGGACATGCCAGAGATCCTCACCCCAGTGCCCAGACAGACTAGTTCTGAGGCTTTTCCTGGATATCCTTTCCTATATGGCCTCTCACGACTCATGTGGGCTTACTCACATGGTCACCTGACTGAAGAGCGTCTGAACGGTGCCCATGGGGTTTTCCAAGCTATCTTGGGACTGAAACAATACCTACTGGCTGAAAGTCAGTCCAGTGGGATGGAGAGCCCAGTACTGTTTGTTCTCCTCACGCTCCGAGCACTTGGGATTGCCCTGGACATTTGGGCTCCTGGGACTCCATGACAGATTACGTCCCCACTCTGGCCTCCAGCTCCCTGGCAAACACAAACCAAACTGTGATGGGAGGCTCCTCCCAAGGTACTGCCATTCATCACCTCAATTAACTCCTCCAGAAAATAATCACAGCTACTGCTCTGTTGAGCACCTCCTATAAGCCAGGGGCCAAGGTACTTTACAAGCATTACATTCGGTCCTCCCAGCAACTTCACAGAGCAGGTATCAGCATCTGTTTTACAGATGAGGAAATGAAATTAGGCATTAAGAGATTTACTCAAAAATCACTGAGAGCACAGTGACAGAGCTGGAGTCAAACCAGAGATCACCTGACTTCAAAGCTCTCTTCCACACCCTGCGCGCAATATGCCTACACACTTTCGTCTAGGAAATAAAGAACAGCACCTAGGAACCTGACCTAACCATGAAGAAACCACTTTCCTCTTCAATAAGAAGCAATAGCACTCTGGTGTTTAGGGATCTGCAGAGGCATAGGCACAAAACCTCAGTTTATTTGGAGTAATCATATTGCTCTAAATTACTCAAAAAGAACTCATATTTTGGGTCTGAGAATAATATCACTGAAATCATTTCATTGAGTATGGATAGCGAATGGCCCACTGCAGTAGCAGATATGATGGGGGTTAAAGGGACCTCTCTCCTCCACCAGGAACACATCCCTGTGCAGACAGGAGAAGAGCTATGATCAGGTATCCTCATATGTCCACCTTCCTGTCATTTCTTTATCACCTGACAGTGTTTACAAAAAACTAAATCAAAAAAAAAAATTTTCACTTGCTTAGTTTAAAAAATTTTTCATCAATATTTAAACTTTTGTTTGGTAAATGTTTGGTATCTTTGATATCTGATATCCTTTTCATTAGAAACTGCCTAGAGGAGAAAAAACTGATTGTTTTTGCTGTAATAAAATGGTGATGGCTTGTTTTTCTAATGGGGAGGTAACCAGATAAATAGATAATTGGATACAAACAGAAGTACAGCTTAGAGTAGAAAAAAACTCAACTATTACGGCTTTTTCTTGTTTCAATGTATAGTAATTTCATGTTTGTTAATTACTGCTCACCTTGCTAGAGAAAGTATTTCAAAAGAGAGTAGTTAAATTTGCTTGCCAATTAGGGCCTCGAGAGAAAATTATTTTTATCTTACGATGATCTAATAAAGTTTAGATAAAATTAGAATTGGCTAGGGGAAATCTGATGATGAGGATGTGCATGGTCTCACAGTATCTCCCCACTCATTGCTCATTAGTGCCAAAGGGGAAAAAAAATAGCAACTATACAGTGGAGAAATAAGACAATACCTTGATCAGATAATCAAAATTAATATCACTAAACATCACATGCCTCCAGATGAGATACTCGAGAAGGATGCATCATCATTTATGGAGTATTCTAGCTAAATTTGGTCATGAGGAAACATCAGAAAAACTCCAAAAGAGGAGTGTTCTATTAAACCGGAACTATATTCTTTACAAATGTCGAAGTCCTGGAAGACAAAGAGAGACTGTGAAAATGTTCCAGATTAACAGAGGCTCTGGAGATGTGACAACTAAATGTACCTCCTGACCCTAGACTGGATGTTGAACTGGAGGAAAAAGAAATGTTACAAAGAATATTAAGTCAATTGATGATACTAATGATAGTTTACTAATGATAGATCAAAGTATTTTTTCAGTGTAAGATTTACAGAGCCTGATAACTATACTGACTATGTAAAAGCATATCCTTATTTTTAGGAAAAATATATTGAACATTTAGGAGTAAAGTACCTTGATGATTGCAACATATTCTCAAATGGTCACCCCCTTCCAGCTTATATATTTATACACACACACACATAAGCACACTCACACACACTCTTTCACACATGGAGAGAGAATAAGCAAACAAGCCAAATGATAAACATAGGTGACTCTGGATAATGAGAGTATGCAGGTGTTCTTGCATTATTCTTATAAGTTTCTCTAAGAGTAAAATTTTATCCAAATGAAATTTAAAAAATTATTATCAGTACAAAACACACACACACACCTATGTACTTTCTCAGTACCAGATTCAAGAAAACAACCAACTCACCCCATATGAACTTCCTCCTAATGGAGTGTGGAGTTTTAGACTGATATGCATGGGAGACAAGAGAGAAGAAAGTGCTGGAAATGGCACAAAGTGGGTGAGTAAAAGGGAAAAAGGTAGCAGTTTATACAAACTCAACCCCAGTCCAGCTTAAGGAGCATGCAACTTCTCTGCGTTACTTGAGAGTGGGCTGCAAGAAAGGCATGAAGGTATCATAACCCAGGGCAAAAGCCTGCTTAGCATCTAAATCCACAGAATCTCACCAAGACCAGCAATCAGAAATAATAAAGCCTCAGTCTCTGCTCAGTAGAAATTATGAAGATTTGCCATGAAAAATCTTGCAAAATGAACGGCAGAGTCAACCTCATACTGAATTTTCAATTGATTTTCTTACGTCGATTCACTGTAGGAATGTCTTTACTAACAACTTAAAAACTGATTTTCTGTTTACGCCAGCTAGCTTTTAATTTCCCTGGCTGATCCTGCATTACATACTTGTGATGCATGAGGTAGAGAAACAGAAGCTGAAGGAGAACAAAGAATCAAATGCTACAGTTGCTAACAGCAATGAAGGAAATTCTAGCAATGCTGAGGCACTTGTCAATCTTTCAAGAATAGATCCTGAACAGAACTTGGTTTTTCTGCATTCTTTCTAAAGCTAAGTGGCCTGAAACACTAAGAAACACTTCCAGATCAAGAGTCTAAAAAAACAAAAACAAAAACAAAATACTTTTCCCTAGACAGGAATCCTCTCACCTTCAAAGGAAGTTTCCTAAGATTTTCCAGAACAGAGTCTATTTCAGAATCAAAAGTAGATCCTCCTCTCAAAAACAAATATACTTTAAAGCCTTATTTTAATCAAAACAGGAAAATACAAGGTTCAACTATGTTGGTTTTCACTGGGTGTTCTGATTCTAGCTTACTATTCCTTCCACAGATCTTTTTAAAAAATGATACTGTTCACCTGGAAAACAAGGCTTTGAGTAGATGTCCTTTGTTCTTGAAAACATTATAATCTATTGTCATCATTTTGTGTGAGTAGGAGATATTTTGAAAACCAATAAAAATCTTAAATCTTACATTGCATCAGGGTAACTGTCAAAAAGGCCATTATGAAAAAGCCCAGCATTATCTTATCAGCCTTGATCATTAGAAAACAGAAAAAACAATCCTAACTCCAGTAGCACCAGAAAACACGAGAGCCCTATGAATAACCTCGCAAATAAAAATTTTAAAGAAATTAATGAAGAAAGAGAAACATGATTCTGGCTGTGGAGAATGAAGATTATCTGAAAAACTAAAATAGCCTTTATGTCAAAATAGCTATAGTTCCAATCACTCCATAGAAGACATTTTTTTAATGGATAGTAAAAGTCTGGATTATAGTTTGCTCCAGCTCTACCACTTATACAATCAGTGTGTCCCTAAGCAAGTAACTTTCTACTCTAGGCCTCAGTTTCCTCATCTGTAGAATAGGAATATAGTGATAGCGTTTTGAGGATTAAATGAGTTCATGCCTGGCACTTAGTTTGCATTCAGTAATAGTTTACTACTACTAGTGCCACCATTACTACAGTTTCTGGACAAGACCATTTTTGCAGAAGAAAAATATAAACAATTACCAACGTAATTAAAATACTATGGTACTGATGCAAGGATCAAACGGATCAATGGAAGAGAACAGATAACGCTGAAACACTTCTCATACACACATACACATACACACAGTTTTAATATAATTAATTAAGCATTAAAAAACTAATTATAAATAGGTTATTTAACAAACAGTTTTAGTAAACTTGCTAAATATCTGGAAAAAAATCAGTTGGGAACCTCATTGTATATTACACTCAAGATAAATCCATATGGATTGAAAACACAAATGTTAAAAAAAATGGATGCAGAAAAAGAAATATATAGGTAAAATTTTATATAAATTTGGAATAGGGACAAACTTTTCTCTATGTTAAAGGAAAGAAATCACCAAAGTGAAGTGATAAACTGAGAAAAACAGAATCAATAATATAAAAAGGCTATCTGCTTTACAAAAGATCTATTTAAGCCCAAAGAAAAGAAATGGGAAAAGCAATGGATGAACAACGTAAGGAAAACTTAATGAACAACTGAAAACCATTTAACCCCACTAGTAACTGAAAAATGCAAATCAAAGCAAAGCAGTGTGTTTTATACTGAAAATAAGTTCAGTGCTCAGTCCTGGAAAGTGCAGCAAGACAAGCACACTCACGCCCTGGCAGTGGGGCACAAAGTCAACACAGCACTAACAAGACCTTGAAAGTTCACACCCTGCCAGCTCATACTTCCCCTTTTAGACTCTCCCTAAGGAAACAATCACGCCTAGAGAAAAAGAAAGGGTGCTTTGTTGCAAGGTTACTTACAATGGTGATACAAAACCTGAATGCCCAACATTGAGGGAGTAATAATTAAATCAAAGATGAAAACTCATATCATGAAATAGGATGAAACCATTAAAATCTCCCAGCTTTGAAGATTTTCATGTTGTGAGACCATTCCCATGTCCCTCAATCACATTAAGTGAAACATACACCAAGCCTATGAAACTATACATAACATTTTCCCTGATCTTGAATGACTGAATAAACAAACTAGGTATACAAAAGGAGCAGAAACAAAATATGCTAACATTGGCTAACTTGGTGATAAGAGTATGAGTTATTCACATTGTATTTTTATTTTACATTTTTTATAATTTTTTACCATTAATATCTAGAACTTGAATACTCAAGAAAATAATAAATGTTAATAAGGAAAGAGTTAACTCATGGAATGAAAAAAATGAACAGTCAACCCCACTAAAGGCTTTCTGAAAACCTTTCTGAGTCTAGAACGCTTACCACATATGCTCTATTTTTCTTCATTTCTCATGAGCGATCATGATGCTCAGGCTCCATTCCTGTCTAAAGAAACATAACCAGAGCAAGCTGCTCTGCAGCTCCGCAAGGTGGACCTGGGTTGTGCCTGGGTCTCCTGAGCCTTTCTCTCATCTCGAGTTGCTCTTCAACTCCACAATCTTTTTTTTTTTTTTTTGAGACGGAGTCTTGCTCTCTTGCCCAGGCTGGAATGCAATGTCACCACCTTGGCTCACTACAACTACTGTCTCCCAGGTTCAAGTGATTCTCCTGCCTCAGCCTCCTAAGTAGCTGGGACTATAGGCACGTGCCACCATCCCTAGCGGATTTTTTTTTTCAGTAGATACTGGGTTTCACCATATTGGCCAGGCTGGTCTCGAACTCCTGGACTCAAGTGATCCACCTGCCTCAGCCTCCCAAAGAGATGGAATTACAGGTGTGGGCCACTATGACAGGTCCCATCCACATTCTCACTTCCCCACCTGCAAACAGGCATAGCCCTGCTTGGCCTAATCAGAAAAGTACTTTTTTTCTTATTTTTTTCAGTATTAAAACACAGACACACACACCTCAAACTTTCACTCATATATAGTGAAATTTCTTATACACAATGGATATTTCTTATTATCAGAGTTTATGTTTTTGTAGATCCCAGGCTCTATGAACTAACACTGTGTCCCTTTATAAAGAGTTTCTAAAGCTTCCAGTTTACTAGGTTGTTTTCATTGCCAGTATCAAAAATGATCTCTTTATACTTTCCAGTTTTGTTGCCTAATTATTTTAATTAATTTTTTTTTTTTAGTATAAAGACAAAAGACCAATTCCTTCTCCTTTTTCATTCCAATAAAATATGTATGATGAGAGAAAAATTTCTGCTCCAGAAAAATCCATGACCCTGACTGGGTAAGAATCCTGTATTAATCCATTTTCACACTGCTATAAGGACACTACCTAGACTGGGTAATTTATAAATAAAAGAGCCTCCCCACATAATTGGGGAGGCCTCAGGAAACTCAAAATCATGGTGGAAGGCAAAGGGGAATCAAGGATCTTCATGTGGTGGCAGGAGAAAGAGTGCAGGGGAAACTGCCACTTTTGAAACCACTGGATCTCATGAGAACTCCCTCACTATCAGGAGAACAGGCTGGGGGAAACCACCCCATGATCCAATCACCTCCCACCAGGTCCCTCCCTCCACACATGGGGATTATTAATTCGTGATGAGATTTGGGTGGGGACACAGAGCCAAACCATATCAAATCCCCTGCTAGGAACTTTTTCTACATGGAATGTGCATGTCTCCATTTGGTAACCAGAATACAAAAAGTTGGGAGAATTCTGTATTTATTTTTTAATTAGAAAACAGATTCATGCTTTGATCTGGTCAGCACATGATCTCTTATATAATCTTGCAGCTAGACCTGTGCACACTCTTCTCCCAGGATTTGGAATACTCTGTCTGAGCAGGTTAAGTAAAAAATTCTTTGTATTGACACAATCAGTTTCTAAAACCAGAATCTTCACCTGGAATTTCATTTCAAGTATTTCACTTGCCTTTTGAACATTTAAGTAGAGAGGAATGTATGTGATGGGAAAACTCAAAAGAGAAAAGCACCATGCTCTCTGCTCCTCCACAACACATCGGCCACAAGAGTCCCCAGCACGGGAACTGAGCGAAAGTTCCAAGAGGAAGGAGTTAGGGAAGAAGGAGGTAGGAGGAGGAAACCGGGGATAGGAAGAAAAGGAGAACTTGTTGGGTTCCCAGAAGCACAACCCCCTGCTGAAACAGACCATAAGATACCACCAGCCCTCTGAGATTAGAGCTATCCTCAGCAGGCTACAGCTAAAATCTTCAGCAGCCTTTGGGCAACTGCCACTATATGCTTCAGCTGAGCTCCGAATGTCAAGGAACAGAGAGGCAAAGATGTTGGAAGACAGTGTGCTCACCAAAGATAATGGCAAGTGCCAAGGAGTCTCAGGCTGGCACGTGTGGGAAGTGTGACTGAACAAGTGTGGCTGAAGAATGGCAAGATGAGGTCAGAGGTTAGTAAGGCCAGGTATCACAGGGCCTTCTCGGCCACTGGAAGGACCTTGGACTTGATCCTTGGTGCCATGGAAACCTCAGGACGGTTTATAATTGGTTTTTGAGACATGTCTGTACTATTTAATTTTCACAAATCAAAGTAGTAAGTCTATAAAAGATTAAATAACACTCACATTCCTTAACATGGCCCACAGAGCCCTGCATCACATGGCCCCCACCTCACCAAATTCACCTCCTTCACCTGCTCCTGCTCCAGGGCTCTGAGGTCTTAACGTATCTGTTCCTGCCATTTAGCATATTATCCCCAGACCTCCCTACCCTGACATATACAAATACCTCGATACTAACTCTCTCTCTCCAGTGCCCTCTCACCTCTTCGTTTCTGTTTAAATGTCATCTTCTCAGAACTCTTTCCTGGTCCGTTGCTCTGAAGTCAGTTCTTCCTGTCCCTCTCTCTCATAGCACCCTGCTCTTTTCTGTCACAGTATTAATGACAAGTATAAATTTATTTAGTGTCTACCTTTCCCACTAGACTAAAAGTTTTGAGAGAGTAGAAAACATGTCTGTTTTGTTCATGACTGTATATGCAGTACTTGGTAAATATTTGATAAATAGGTACATAAAACAATATGTAATCAATAAAACAAACATTGGTTCTTTGAAAAGATCATCTAAATTGACAAACGTTTAGACTGACCAAGAAAAATGAGAAGATTTAAATAACTAAAATGAAGAATGAAAGAAGTGACAATACCACCAATCTTACAAAATAAAAAGCATTATGGGTGAATCTATGAACAACTGTATGCCAGCAATTTAGATACTTCAGATGAAATGGACAAATTACTAAAAGGTACAAATTACCACAACTGATTCAACAAAACATACAAAATCAACAGACCTATAAGAAGAGATTGAATTGGTCATTTAAAAGCTTCTCACCAAGAAAAACCTAGCCCACATGGCTTCTCTAGTGAATTCTATCAATCATTCAAAGAAAAATTAATACCAATCATTCACAAACTCTTCCAAAAATTAGAAGAGAAACACTTCTTAACTCACGCTATTAGACCAGTATTAACCTGATACCAAAACTAAACAACAATATCCCACGAAAAGAAAGCTACAGACTATATCTTTTGTGAATACAGATGCAAAAATCCTCAACAAAATACACCTGCATAAACTCTATACAAATAAGACACAGTTAACATCATACATAATGGTGAAAGACTAAATACTTTCTTTCTAAGATTAGGAATAAGACAAGGATATCTACTATCACTACTTTTATTCAATGTTGTAATGGAGGTTCCAGCCAGGGCAATTAGGCAAGCAAATGAAATAAAAGGCATTAAAAGTAGAAAGGAAGAAGTTGTAAGATGTCAATAAAGTTTTTTCTTTTTTGAAAAAGGTAATATAATGATATAATGTCTTAACTGCTTACAGTACTTGCTAGGCATTCGATAACAACTGGTGATTATGTTTATATAATGACATTTTCTCTTCCTAAATGTTTGTTGTGCTGTGAAACCAGGTTAAGATATGAATGTGAGAAGACAGAGGAAAGACCTGTCTTTGGGAATGTTGGCACCTGGGCATCAAGAGCCTTTCCGAAATAAAATATTTATGTGTACTGAATTTATAGTAATTTACTTGTAGCTCAGAGTGACAGCAAATTATGTTGTTTATCCTTATTAAGACTCAATCACCTGATGACTTTTAAACTGTAAAACGCAAAACTGGGAACTTTAGGAGCAAAAGGCATTCTGTTTCCATGGCTAGCAATTCCCACAGTGCATTAAGAGCAGATGGGTTCAAAAAGCAGAAATCACACTCACATTCTTCAAGACGGGGAGCACCAACTGCTCAAAAGAAGTCAGGTCAACCACATACTGCCCAACTCGGCATTCACGTTTTCCAGGTGGAGGCTGCAACCTGAAGGAAAAGACATTGTGTTCTTTGTTGAAAAACTCCTGTATTGATTTCTGGGTTTTAGCTGCTCCACTGAGCCTCTGGCATTCCACATATGCTAAGTCAACCTTTAAAATGACCAACACAAAATGTGGTGGTCTGCAAAGCTGATCAGGTTTTCTCTGCTTTGAACAGACCTACCCTAAGTGTCCACACCTCCAATAATGGGCCTTGCGGTTATGGCACGGCTATAAGTGCCAAGCAGCTACTGCATCAACAGTCTTTGAAAAGTGGCTCTAGAAACAGGACTAAGAATTATAAAGTGAGAGGAATTTACAACTTGGTGAATAAGTTTTAAATAAAATATGACTTTTTTTCATGTGATGGTTTCATTCTGTCTTCTTTCTCTGAGAAATCCCTAAAGGCCCAAGATTCTTCAGGATAGATGAGATCATTTGGCTCAACCTTGTGCCCAGGGAGAAACTCTCAACCTAAAGGGAAAGGAGATTGGCATCCAAGAACCCAAAAGAGTATTTGCTTTTGGTGAATTTAGCTCTTGCTGAAAAGCTCCCAAAGCACAGATGGAAGGGGAGCTTAGACAATAAACCAACACAGAAATGAAATATCAGTACCCAACTCTAGATAAAGGGCCCCGGGAGCCGGACAACGTGACGACGTCGAATCCTATTCTTCTCCCTCCCTGTCTGACTTCTTCTGTATAAAATCCATCGACAGGCATGCCAGAGGATTTTAAAACCTCACTGGCTTTCTGGATCAATGTTGTTTTTCCAACCCCTAAAATAAAAGAAAAAAAGAAGAAAAGCCCTTTAGGAATCACTCCCTTGCTAGAGCACACACAGCACTTGTTGACTCTGAGACAGCAATTACGGTGGGTAGAGAAATGGGCTGTAAATGGATTTATGAATATTAACTTCAATTTAATTTTGATTGCTCCAGGTGTTAAAACGATTAATTTCAAGCATAATTCAACAAGCATAATAAAAATATGAATGATATCTTGAGGTTTATTTTTAAATTGTGAAACATTATTAATTTTGCACACACACAATCCCAGAGCCAACTGAGTGGTTTCTCACATGCCATTTGCATCCTGTGAAATGGTTTACAGTTCTCATTTTTCTGCCCAGGAAGTAACACTGGTCACACCTGAGTCAGGGGCTGGGAATTTAAGATTTCAGCTTTCAAGAGATTACAAACAGACCTACACTTAACAGTGGGAAAATCACTTTACTCCTCCCTGGATTTACATTGCTGTATCTCCTGAAAACGTGGCTATTAAATACCATTGACATCCCTGTTAATGGTCACTTTCAAACTTGTTCATAACAGCAAGCTTGTCAGGTCCAACATCATCTTCTTCAGGGTCTCTAAGCAACTCTTCACCTTATCCCCAACACCTTCCCTAATTCGAACCTATGCACCTCCACCCTCTCATCCTCCCCACCTTGACCCTTCCTTTCCATCCAGCCTGGCCAGTCGACTACTCTGACGAACTCATGGGTTTACAAGTACCAACAGGTGCTACCTAATATAGTAATACTAATCACTGACATTACGGAGTCAGACACTGTTCTAGCCCGCTTCAGAAGCATTTTCTTGGTTAAGTCCTCACAACCATCCTCGGAGGCAGTTACCATCCTTATGAGTATTTTACAGATGAAGAAACTGAGCTTTTTAAAATAGGAGCCTTGTTCCCAATATGGACTTAAGTAAGTGGCATCATGACTACCCAACAACGGAGAGAGAAAACTTCTAGCATATCTGCAAGTGAGCTATTTTGAGACACTACAGAGTTGTAAATCACACTATTTCTAGAACTGCCCACTCTTTTAACTCTCCTTGACACAAAATATGATCCATTATTCTAATTTAATGTATCTATCTTCACACTTCACATTAAAATAATAGCACCTGGCCTTCTGGAACATGAACGGCAACCCAAGAGGATTCTGGCTACAGTGAGCCACCGTGAGCAGGTGGCTGGTAGGAGAACTGTGTGGAACGTAAAATGATGAAATTCTAATCCAGCCCTGGCCTTCAGTAACAACTGCTTTAGGAAAGTCACTGAAGAATCTGTTTAATGCAAGTAATGGCATTGCTGAATGTGTAAGCTGGTACTCCTTCTGAAGGGCAATTTCAATATGCCTACTACAGCACCCTGCAGTTCATGACTAGACGTCAACAAAATGTGTGCAACAGGACATTCACTGCAATGTTCTCTATAATAGCAAAATACCGAAAACAACCTAAATGTTGATTAGTGAGGGAATGTTAACTCACAGTACCATGTATATAATAACATATAAATACACAGGAATACCATGCAACCATTAAAAAATATACTGCTGGCTGGGCGTGGTGGCTCATGCCTATAATCCCAACACTTTGGGAGGCTGAGGTAGGTGGATCATAAGGTCAGGAGATTGAGACCATCCTGGCTAATACAGTGAAACCCTGTCTCTACTAAAAATACAAAAATTAGCCGGGTGTGGTGGCATGAGTCTGTCGACCCAGCTACTCAAGAGGCTGAGGCAGGAGAATCGCATAAACCCAGGAGGCGGAGGTTGCAGTGAGCCAAAATCACACCACGGCACTCCAGCCTGGGTGACAGAGCGTGACGCCATCTCAAAAGTACACACACACACACACACACACATATATATATAGCTTATGTGTATTTATCAGCATGGAAAATAGACCACAATATATAATAATATATGAAAAAAGCAGGTTAAGTTACAGCAGAAACCATTCCATTATATTTTTTTTAAAAATGGCGAAGTACATATGTGTCTACAGAAAATAATGTCAAGATGACAGAACAAAGATTTACAGAGATGATTTCTATTAAGTTGAAATTCCCTGTAATTGTCACTTTCTTCCTTAAAACTTTCTTGGTTTTTTAAATTCTTATACTGAATGGGTCTTACTCTTATCCTAACAAAAAAAACAATGCTGTTTATATTTTGAAAAAGATAAAATAGAGCAACGGTAACTATTCCTGTTCACAAAGGGTATATTGTGGGGACTGCATGTTGTGTAGCACATAGTGCAGCAATAAATAGAAAGCATTTGGACCAAGTTCCTTTTGGCTTCTTCAGCTCTAGGAATCTTCTTTCAGTTAATTTTTCTTCATTAGTAAGCTGCTACCCCAATGCTGTCTGGATAAGAAATGACCCAGAGACCTCGAGGTGATAGCTGTATACCAGGCACAAACAGATCAGAAAGCTCTGGAATTATTTTGGTTCTGGTTCTCCCCTAAGCAGACCCTCAGATAAAGATTCAAGTGCAGGTAGTTTAACTTGGGAAATTGACAACATGATGGGCTGGTAGGGAAGAAAGTTAGAAGGGACGGGAAGACACTAGCGCGAGGTGCACTGTCAAGCAAGTTCCACTGGGGGCAGCTGGAGCTTCATCCCGCTGGGGAATCCCAAGGCACAAGTTAGAGCAAGTGGCTCAGTTATGCTGTCTGAGGAGTGAGGAAGTAGGGAATTTACCAACCAACTTTCACCAGTCACAGGTTGAAGGCTACTCCCTGGGCACAGGAATTCCCTGGCTCTTTGGGCCTGCTCTGTGTGCAGGTCAAGTGGGCTCCACGGACCAGAGAAAGCCCTCCAAGATGAGTCACGGGTACAGACAGTTGGAAATGGGAAAAAATGCTAAGTGCCAGTGGTACTAAGAGGATATGTAACAAAAAGTGAGCTCTTTGAGAGGAGACATTACCTGATGGTCTGAACATGTTGAGAAGACAGAAAGAAAGTAGGCAAATAAAAACATCAGATAACTCCTAATGGGGAAAAAAAGTTGTGTGTAAAAGGAAAAAAAAAAAAAGAAAAATTAGAGGGCATGGTGGTGCATACCTGTAGTACTAGCTACTAGGGAAGCTGTGGTGGGAAGATCGTTTGAGCCCGGGAGGTGGAGGTTGCAGTGAGCTGAGATTGTGCCACTGCACTCCAACCTGGACGACAGAGCAAGACCCTATCTTAGTAAGAAGAAAAAGAAGGAGGGGTTAGGTGGCTCACACTTATAATCCCAGTATTTTGGGAGGCTCAGGTGGGAAGATCATCCGAGGCCAGGACTTGGAGATCAGCCTGGGCAACATAGCAAGGGACAGGTCTCTACAAAAAATTTAAAAATTACTTGGGTATGGTGGTATGCGCTTGTAGTCCCAGCTATTCAGGAGGTTGAAGCGGGAGGATCACTTAAGCCCAGGAGTTTGAGAATGCGGTGAGCTATAATTGTTTCACTACACTCCAGCATAGGTGACAGAGTGAGATCCTGTCTCCAAAATAAATAAATAAATGGAAAAATGATAGATTACAGCTGGGCGCAGTGGCTCAGCCTGTAATCCCAGCACTTCGGGAGTGCCGAGGCCACCAGATCACCAGGTCAGGAGGTGAAGACCATCCTGGCTAACACAGTAAAATCCCATTTCTACTAAAATTACAAAAAAAAAAAAAAAATTAGCTGGGCGTGGTGGCACACGCCTGTAGTCCCAGCTACTTGGGAGGCTGAGGCAGGAGAATCACTTGAACGCAGAAGGCGAAGATTGCAGTAAGCCAAGATCACACCACTGTACACCAGCCTAGAACCACAGAGCGAGACTCTGTCTCAAAAAAAGAAAAAAAAGATTACTATGTGGCTCTGTTGTGACTATCTTTACATAGCCATAATACTATAAACACTGACTAATGAAAATTACGTTGTAACTACATGAGGAAGAGGAGGAGAAAAGACAGGTGTGTGGGTTTGAGAACAGGTTTAAGAGAGCTACACTGTAGAATTATTTGAGTCTTTCAACTAGTTTACAGGAGATTTTGTGAAGAAGGCAGAAACAAGAATCACCACCAATACAATCAGGGTAACAGGACACCTCCATTATAAAACACACAGATATCTTGGGGTCAGCCTGCTGAGTATCAAACTGCATTCCAAGTTTCAAATAAAGGACTGACAAGCCAACTTTCAGAAAACAGTTCTTTGCAATACTTAGGAGTGACTGTGGATAGCAGGCATTTCTCAAACCACCCTCCTACTACTCCTCCTCCTCACCGTCTGATCCCCATTTGCCCCCTCCAATGCCTGATAGAATTCCAAAGTCTGCAATATTAGGTGTAGCCTTTGCTACTTAAGGCTTAACATAAACATTAACATAAAGTAAAAAAGAATTCTAGATCCAGGGTTACAGTCTTTGATATCTGAGCCCACAATAAACTTCAAAAGTTTATTTTGAAGTTTATTTTGACCTAATGTAGACCCCCATCTCCAAATACCATTGTGATACAGATTAGGTTTCAACAAATGAATTTGGGGGACATATTCACTCTGTTGCAAATCTCAACCAATTGGTTTAATTTAATTAGATTTGCCTTGCAAAGCAGCTGAAGCCCTTTAGCCCACCATTATTTTTTAGCCTATCTGATGTGACCACCACGTTCCTACCCGTCCTTTCTAGTAATGCTTGATACATGGGTAGCGCCTTTATTTAAAAGCATCTCCTCCTACACCTCTCATCTGACCTCAATGCTATCCTATTTCCCAGATGAGAACCCCACAGGCCACAGGGCTGAGGGATCTGACAGACACCGGGGCGTGGCGGCGGGGGGGGCGGCGTGCAGCGACGGGAACAAGCAAGAGCGTCTGAGAAGGGCTCCTGTAGGTACCAAAGCTTCTCCACCTGTGGCCTCAGCTGTGGAGGGAATTCATGGGGATGGGGATGGGGATGGAGATAGAGGGATGAACTTAGATGGGAAAAAGGGGTTACATCTTCAATTTCGTTATCCTCCAACGAAAATTTCCCATTTCTTTGCACTATGAATGTAGCAAAGAGCCACAATAAAGAAGTACCTGTGACTAACAATAGAAATCAGACATCCCCACTTCACATCGCGGTTGCTGCTGATCTCTTGAAATACCGTATTTGTGCAGACCACAGGGTCAGCACTGCAGTAAGGAGTTACCGCTGCCGCTGGCCCCTGCGGTTTCAGCCCTTCATCAAGAAGCCGGTCTAGGACCCCCTCACAAGCGTGGTCTAATCCTTTGGGCCCTTAGTCGTTTAAGTCACGTTTTCCGGGAAGGAGTATAAACGCTTCAGACTACCAAGCCCGCCATTTAAATTGGGAACTTCAGAGGCCGGAGCCCTAGAGCCGGGGACCCTCCCCGACAACACAGGGTCGCCCCCAGCCCGCGCGACCCCACCCCCTCGGCCTCTGAGAGGTGGGGATCCCCGCAGGGTTACCTGGGGACCCCGTTAGGAACACGTGCCGGGCCATGCAGGTGGGCAAGGGTAGGGGTCGCGCGGTCAGGGTAGCAGTCCGGGTTGGGGTCGCAATCCAGGTCAGATCCGGGCCAGGGTCGCGATTCAGGACCCGCCCACCGCGTGTTGCAGGCCCCGCCCCCCAGCGGTGCACCGACCGGAAGCACCGCCCTCAAGACCACGCATGCGCCTTCTCCCGCGACCTCAGTCCGCGCCTGCGCACTCAGCCCTCGGCGTTTGTGCCTGTGCCCCGGAAGTTTCTAAAAGAGCGGGTTGTGAGGGCTCTAAGTTTCATTCTGGGTTCTGGGCTTTTGTGGGGTTTTTGCAGAAATAAGTGTGTGAGAACGTCCGTTATTAAACTATTGCTGCTTCAAGTGAGCGCCATCACCCAAGTTCTGCCCTGGACCCCGGACCTAGGAGCTGAAATTGCCCCAGGCTGCAGGGACAGCCCTTTTGTAGAAGGTTTGGGTCCTGGAAGCATTCCTCAAAGGGGGATGCCAAGGTAATAACTCCAACTATGTTCTCAACCATTCCTGCAGAGTAGAATCAGCTGGGGAGTTTTACACTTGCTCTGATGCCTGGGTTTCACCTGCAGTAATAGGAAGTGTCAGAAGACAAAATTACAAGTTTAGTTTAAAGATCTGATTGGCGGCCGCGCAGGGTGGCTCACGCCTGTAATCCCAGCGCTTTGAGAGGCCGAGGCGGGAGGATCATTTGAAGTCACGAATTCTAGACCAGCCTGACCAACATGGCGAAACCCCGTCTGTATTAAAAATCCAAAAATTAGCCAGGCGTGATGGTGTGCACTTGTAGTCCCAGCTACACAAGAAGCTGAGGCAGGAGAATTGCTTAAACCCAGGAGCTGGAGGTTGCAGTGAGCCAAGATCGTGCCGCTGTACTCCAGCCT
>CAUYLG010024435.1:0-58207 GCA_963573385.1 Cacajao melanocephalus | reverse complement strand
ACTGTTGGTGGGAGTGTAAATTAGTTCAACCATTGTGGAAGACAGTGTGGCGATTCCGCAAGGATCTAGAACCAGAAATACCATTTGACCCAGCAATTCCATTACTGGGTATATACCCAAAGGATTATAAACTGTTCTATTATAAAGATACATGCACACATATGTTCATTGCAGCACTTTTCACAATAGCAAAGACTTGGAACCAACCCAAAGGCCCATCCATGATAGACTGGATAAAGAAAATATGCCACATATACACCATGGAATACTATGCAGCCATTAAAAAGGATGAGTTCATGTCCTTTGCAGATACATAGATGAAACTAGAAACCATCATTCTCAGCAAACTGACACAAGAACAGAAAACCAAACACCACATGTTCTCACTCATAAGTGGTATCGAACAATGAGAACACATGGATACAGGGAAGGGAGCATCACACACCAGGGCCTGGGGGATGGGGAGCTAGGGGAGGCATAGCAGTTGGGGGAGATTGGAGAGGGATAGCATTAGGAGAAATACCTAATGTAGATGACAAGGCGATGAGGCAGCAAACCACCACCATGGCATGTGTATACCTATGTAACAAACCTGCACGATCTGCACATGTACCCCAGAACTTAAAGTATAATAAATAAATTTAAAAAAAAAGAAAGAGGCATTGGCTCATGAACACAAAAATACAGTTAGATGGAAGGAATATTATTAAGAGCTAGTGTTCTGTAGTACAATAGGGTGACTAGAGTTAGCAATAATTTATCGTATATTTCAAAATCACTAGAAGAATAGAACTAGAATATTCCTAATACAAATAAATGATAAATGCTTGAGATGACAAATATCCCAATCAGCCTGGTTTTATCATTACATATTGTAGGCTTCTATCAAAGTTTCACATGTTCCCCATAAATATGTATAACTTATGTATCCACAAAGATTAAAAATATAGAAAAAAATTTTTTGTAAAGAAGGGGCACAGGACAGAGATATGGAGTGGATTCTCCCTCGGAGCCACCACAAGAAACCGATCCTGCAAGTACTTTGATTTTTTGGACTTTTAGTCTCTGGAACTGTGAGACAATAAATTTCCGTTGTGTTACACCCACAGGTCGTAGTCATCAGTTATCACAGCACTGGGATGCTAACACAGATGCCTGCCTCCATCCATCTAAAACCTGGCAGATGCCTTTTTCTCATTCTCTTCCCTTTCCCAAGCAATCGCCAAACACTGCTGGCTCATCAGCAAACACCTGCCCTCCTACCCCACCAGTGTCTACCATACTGTTGAAATCCTCACCATTCTTGCCTGGTGAGGCCTCCACACTGGTCTCCTGGCCTCTAGCGTGCTCTCTCTCTCTCTCTCTCAAGTTCACCCTTTATGCAGATATCAGAAATACTGTCTTAAACACAAAGAAGACAGCCCTAAAGCAGTGCTTACAGCCTTTCCTTGCCTGGCCCTATGCACTCCTCCAGCCTCATCTCATTCCACTGCTGGCTTCCCATGATCCCCTGGACAGCACCCCAAACTGCTCCAGTATCTGAATTCCTGAGGTTGTTTCTTACCTCCTTGTATTTGCTCAGGCTTTCCCTTGGATCAGGACCACCCGTCTTTACCCCACACCCTCTACATCCTTTTTACCTGAATAGCTCTTCAGTACTCATTTTTAATGTTCCAGCAGGTATCACCTCCCCTAACAATCATCCTCCCCTGGCTGGGACCCAAACATGTCCAAGAGCGTTGGCCATAATACTTCACATTTAGGCACCAATCAAGCAGTGCTAATGCTGGCCACAGCACCGGGCCAGGGTCCTCACCTCCTGCAGCCCCACCAGGTTGAACCCTATCATTACTGATTCTGGTGATGGAGCAACTGGAGCAGGCATACCAAAGCATACTCTCCAAATACCAGCTGTCTCCATTTATAATGTTTTATCTACCAAATGGCATTATAATTACTTCTGCGTCTGTCACCCACTAGGCTAGAAACTCCTCTAGGGCAAGTGTGGAGGTCTTAGTTCATCTTTGTATCCCTCACAGCCAGTAAGCACAATATCTGTCAAAAGTAGGTGTTCTATGAGGTTTAGCTAGGTGCACAAATCTGAGTGATGAGTGAATGAACACCTGAATGCACTGAATATAACAAGAAACTATTAAGCTCCTATTAAATTAGAATAGAGGAGCATGAGTTGTAGCAGAAAGATTTTGAGTTGGTTGGAGGAAATGTTCTGGCCACACAGGACATGCCCTGAAGCTCACGCAGGCTGAGCACTCACAAATGGAGAGTTCATTCCTGAGGTCCTAACTGGGTTGCTGACCTCTGCCCAGCTGGTTCTCAGGAGCACAGAGGCAGTGTGCTCCCCAGGAAAGAAGCATCAGGTGACCTATTAGCGGGAGCAGAAGTAGAGCGCTCACAGCCTTGCCTTTTGGGTTGGGCAGTGATCCAGGCACGAGGGCAGGAGGAGGAGGGTTAACACAATAGGGATTTTGCCAAGCTTGGCTGCTCGGCAGTGGAGGCTCGTTTTTCCCCTTCCTGGGTAGCACATCAACTATGACCCATGCTTGGACGCTTATAACTTGGCCTCCTGCCCTATATGTCATAAGAAGAAACTCCTGGGGAATTTTAAGGAGTGAGAAAATGCTGAGGTCCCATTGAAGCTGTGCACTAGACGATCCCCTGAGACTGTCATGAGGCCTAAGTTGTCCATGAAAGTTTAGCCACAATCACAGGATTTAGCAAATTTCATCTACACAGATTTGCATCATAATACTTGCAATTACCTAGCAAAAGAGATTCGCTAAATGCCTCAGAAGGGAAGCCTGGAGTTCAGTAAACAACAGAACGTGGCACACCTGACCAAGGGGCAACCTGGAGAAGAGGTTGTCTGTGAAACTGAAGGGGAGGCGCTGGGGCCAGCTGACCACCTAGCATGTCGGAGGGTGACATGGCCTACATGAAAACCTACTTTAAAACACCTCGCTATAAACTATGTGATGTGGCTGCACAAACGTATAATCTCAACGTGGCTGCACAAATTTATATTCTAATCTGTACTCCAGTGGCGCTTAATTAGTATTTAAATGCTCTTATCAAAAACAACACCAGAGAGGTTAGTGATCAGAATAAGAAGCTGTGAAGAATGTTTTTACTGTATGATATACATAACACAAAATTTACCATTTTAACTCTTTTTTTATTTTTTTGAGACAGAGTCTCGCTCTGTCACCAGGCACCAGGCTGGAGTACAGTGGTGCAATCTCGGCTCACTGCAACCTCCGCCTCCTGGGTTCAAGCAATTCTCCTGCCTCAGCCTCCCAAGTAGCTGGGACTACAGGTGCGTGCCACCATGCCCAGCTAATTTTTGTATTTTTAGTAGAGATGGGGTTTCACCATATTGGCCAGGATGGTCTCGATCTCTTCACCTCGTGATCCACCCTCTTCGGCCTCCCAAAGTGCTGGGATTACAGGCATGGGCCACCGCACCTGGCCATTTTAACTCTTAAGTGAGCAATTCAGTGGCATTAAATACACTCACATTGTTGGGCAACCATCACCACCATCCATTATCCAGAACATTTTTCTTCTTGCAAAACTGAAATTTTGTATCCATTAAACCATGACTTCCCATCACCCCCTCTCCTCAGCCCATGGTAACCACCACTCTGTTTTCTACGTCTATGAATCTGACTACTCTAAGTACCTCATGTAAGTGGAATCATACAGTATTTGACCTTTGTGACTGGCTTATTTCACTTAAGGTTCATCCATATTGTAACATGTGTCAAGATCCCCTTCCTTTTTAAAGGCTGAATGATATTCCATGGTATGGACAGACCCCATTTTGTTTATCCATTCATCTGTCAATGGGCATTTATGTCGCTTCCGCCTTTTGGCCATTGTGAATAACGCTGCTATGAACATGGGTGTGCAAATATCTGTTTGAGTTCCTGATTTTGAGTCTTTGGTATTTTGTTTCTGTTGGTTGGCTGATTGTTGCTTGTTGATTGTTGTTTCCGTTGGATGGTAAAGTTAATGACATTTAAGATTGACGGTTGGTGGGGCACATGCATAGGGCTCCCTGCCTGTGCAGAAATGATCCATAGAAACCAGGCAGGGCCAGCAGCCTGTGCCAGAAGAGCAGCGCCCTGGCCTGGAAGCGCATAGACCCAGGTCCCTGAGCTGAGCTGGCCAAAAGACAGCACACGGCCCCAGCCAGAGCCTTACTTGCAAGTCAAGGCCTGCAGCCTGAGGACAGGAAGAGGGTGACACCCATCTCCTTTCTTGGTTACCTACTGCAAACCCCAAGGGCCTACTTGTATTTACCCAAATTGGCTCAGGCCAGCCCATGACACAGGGAGAGCACCATATCAACACACCATGGGTTAAAATGAGATGGTGAATGAAGTGAGTACATACACAACTCCTAGAACATTCTAGGAACTTAGTTAAGGGCTCACCAAATGCAAGCTATGATGTGCCAGCATAGTGGCAAGGCAAAGGTGTGATCCAGGCAGGGGTCAATGTCACAGTTGGGGATGGGAGTCAGAAGATGCCAAGTCAGGGGCAGGAGGACAGAGAGGACAAGTGTACGTGTTTCCTATGGCTGCTGTAACAAATGACCATGAACTTAATGGCTTAAAACAAATTAATTCTCTTACAGTTCTGAAGATCATGATTCTGTAATGGGTGTCACTTGGCTAAAATCAAGGTGCCCACTGAGCTGCATTCCCTCCTGGAGGCTCTGAGGGGAAAATTTCTTCTTCCCGTTTTCCAGGGGCTGCCTGTATTCGTTGGCTCATGGCCCCTCCTCCATCTTCAAAGCCAGCAACCAACCAGGTCCTTCTCACATCACATCACTCTGATTTCCTCTTATACCTTTCTCTTCCACTTATTATCACCCTGTCCTGCCTCAAGATGGATTTGGTCAAGAACATAACTTCCCCAAGTCCCTGACATAAAATGGCATAGTATTCGCATATAACCTGCATCTTCCACATTCTCATCAATGGTGACAAGACCTTTGGGATAACATTGGGCCCACCCAGATAATCCAGGCTAATCTCCCCATCTACTGATATGAAACCTTAATTCCATCTGCAACCTCGATTTCCCTTTTTCATGTAACCTAACATATTAATATTTACAGGTTCCAGGTATTAGGATGTGTACATCTGGGGTGGGGGTCTTATTTTGCCTTCACAAGTGATCTGGCAAAGGCAATACTGGGAGATCCCAGGGAGAGAGCGTAAATCAACCAGCAGGACTCCAAGTACCAGGGAGAAGTATAAGAATCTGACATGGCCTTCCAAGAGCAAAGCAGAGTGTGAGGCTTGGGAGGTCTGAGTTAATGGGGCATTATCATAGAAAAAATGGGGGCTTATGAAGGAGAACAGGGGCTCAGCTTGTGAGACTGGGGTACAAGTGGGAACTTTGTCTCGAGAACATGGTAGAAGGACATGTACAGTACCAAGGGCAGAATAAGAGCAGCATTTTCAGCAAGGCTGAGGGAATGTGTGGTTGTCTAAGAACGTAAGCAATTTTCACTCAGAGCAGCCTCAAATTCCCCTGATTTTAAAGCAAGGCCGATCACATCTTAAAGATAGAAGGCAAGAGTTTGTGGGAAACAGCACATTCTGGTTTTGAGCCCCATGTTCAAGGGCAGAAGGCTGTTGGGGTATGAAACCCAACCAACAGGGCAAGGGGAGGAGAAGTACGATGCGGGACACAAACTCAGCGAAACGAAGAGATGAGCCAATACACACAGGGCATGCTGGGGGCGATGAGCCAATGGCAGCCATCGGCTACCTAGCTCCAGCTTTGCCGCAGAAGCATGCAAGCTTCCAGTCAAAACCCATCCAGAAAGTAGAGGAGGACTGTAGAGGGGTACTGAGAGAGAAAGGTGAAGAAAAGCGTGGAGAAGAGTCATCCAATGTGAATTTAATTCCAATTCTGCTGTGCGGCCAGTGCAGCCAGTCATGTGAATGATCTTTGCCATCTCTTCAGAAACTCTAAAGCCAAGTATCCCTTTCCCATTAATGCAAGTTCACATCAGGTCTGCTTGGGGAATGCTTAGAAACACCCAGTCCTGCTTCAAGATGAGTTTGGGCAGGAACATAACTGCCCCTGGCTCTTATGTCACCAAAGGGAGACAACTTACAGACACAGTTGTTCCTCAGTATCTGCAGGGGAGTGGTTCCAGGACCCCCAGAGATACCAAAATCTGCAGATGTTCATGTCCCTGACATAAAATGGTGTAGTATTTGCATATCACCTGCATCCACCCATGTACTTTAAACCATCTCTAGATTACTCATAATACCCAATCGTATGGTAGATGCACCTGACAGCAATAACTTGGCTTGAACATATCCTGAGAATGATTGTGTATGGCAGATGCACCTGAGCAGGTGTTCAGAGTTCTGAGCCAAGAAATCTGGGAGTGGACAACCCAGAGATCCATTCCTTATCTATGAGGAACATCTGAGCTGTCGACCTGACCCATGGTGTTATATGTAAGCTACATGTGTTCTGTAAGTGGTTGTGGTTCTCCTGCCCAGCTCATCACCACTAGACTCTCTCCCTGTATGTATTCCCCTCCCGCCCCCAGTAAAACCCCATGACTCATTGGCTACCTCTGAGTCTCTTCTTCAGCCTCTCGAACCTGGTGCTATCCCCATTGGAGTCAACAGGTTCAGCACAACACCAATATGATATAAATGCTATGTAAATAACATTTTTTTGTTACTGATTTTGTTAGGTTCAAGTTCAGTTTCCAGCTCATGTTTAGGTCTTAAGGGAGTGGGTGGATTAGTGGCAAATAGTTGAAAGAACACTGGGTTTGAGGGGCTGTAGATAGGTGAAATATGGCTTTATTCAGCAGCTCTCCCAGCAGCAGCTCTCTGACACTGTCTGCTCTTGTCTCAGCGGCTTGAGCTGGCTGCTCCCACACATAGCTGTGTGGCCAGCTCTCCCTTGCCTTCAGGGCCAGCAGCTTAACTCATTCTCTGGGCACAAGTGCACCTGTGTAGTGTCAGCAGGGCAACTATACCTGTTACAGACAATAGTGGGTTAGAGCCAAGTGATGATCTTCCCATATTATGGCTACATAGCTGTGATAAGAACTGGAGTTATACACCTGCACTCTAAACTCACTGAGTCACACAGGATATTTACCTCAGCCCATGCCCACTTGGCCACAGCACAGCCATGTTCCTTACAGCTTTTAATTTGTATTTTGTATTGTTGTATTGCTTATTTTAATATCTTCAATCCATGATTGGTTGAATTTGTGAATGCAGACTCTGTAGATACAGAGGACCAAACTATACAAGGAAGTTGAATAAGCATAGGGCATGAAAAGAGAACTCTCTCCCCTTTTTATTCTCCTTTTGGGCTTAGATTCTGTTTATTTCCTAAGAGACCTTAAGCATTGTTTTGTTTAAGCTGCCAAAGGCTCAGCAGTCCTGTGTTGTAATTAGTTTTAGTCATCAGCAGAAAGCCCCTTTCTTTCATATCTCAAAAGTCAAAGCTAATCAATATACACTACACTTTATTTCTCCCCTGGTCAATCAGAAGGTCAACTGGAAAAAAACTCTCCACCCTGGGGATGGTGGAAATCCCTAGGATCACAAAGAAAGCAAAACTCACACTTCCTTCTTCTGCTTTCCCCTGAGAAGCTGTCAGAGGTGAACCAAAAGGCACTGCCAAGGATGACAATAATGAAAGCTCCAGGTGAACCTCAGAAAGCAGGTGCTAGGACCCAGATGAAGCTGAAACACACATTTCTATGTTGGTGCCTTTTCATAGCCTGGGGCCCCACTATTAAAAATGAATATATTGATTGGATCACAGACAGCCCTTTTAACTAAAAGTTTCCGATTGACAATTTAATAAACTGTGGCCACAGTGACTAGTTCATGAAAACGAGAGCATTAAGACCTCGCTCAAACACCTCCTTGCCAGCCTTATAGAGCTGGCTATCGATAGCACCCAATTTTAAACACCAAGCCTCATTTCACAAAGCCTCGAGATCACGTATGGTTTGCCATGCAAGAATTATTACTACAAAATGATTTTAAGTCTGCTTAAAAGGCACAGCCCTGCTTAAATCCAAATTGGAACACTGTTTTTATATTCCTCTTTCTGGAGAAGAGTCACAGTCTCCAGGTATTTATCATCAAATAAAACTACAGCCAAGTGCAGGGTGACCTGAGAGCACAGCCAGCCACTGGGTGGCTGTCAGGGAGCTTGAGAAGAAACTACTTCTGCCATTTTTGTGCAATCCCGAGAAAAGGAAAAGAACGTTCTATAAGAGAAGAGAAGCAAAAGAAAGTCGCGCCTTGGCATTAATTTCAGTGAATCAAGCACAGGTCGTAGTCTTGGTTCAGCTGCCACTCACCTCTAGGCTGGAGGAGAAAACCTCAAGATCCAAAATTAATGGAAGCCACAGGCCTTCCCAAACAAGTCCTAAAAGCGTGGAGCTGATTGGTGGAAGACGTGTCCCTGTGGAGCCACTGTCCCATAGCAGCTGGGTGGCGTTGTGTTCATCCTCAACTTCACCCCAAAGTTGGGGATGGACAAGCAAGAAAGATACATCTCCCCAGAGTGAGCTCAGAACTCAACTAGATGTAGATCTACAGACTCGGCCCGCAGGAAGCTGCACTAACATTTTTCAGGTGACTGACTAAGGTAAGGCTGATACCACTTAGTGCTGATGCATTATTGCCTTCCACTGTGTCAAATACCCTCCACCTGACTTTCAAGGCTCTGCGTGATCTGGTCTAGGCCTACCTGACCAGCTTTGTTTCTAATAAGCATCGATCTTCCCACTGTCCTGCAGATTTCCTGTCTTTTTCCTGCTCCCCTTTTTCCAGGGGCCCACTGCTCATTGTCCATGAGATAAAACCATCACGTATTCTCTGAGCCTAAGGTTCTGAGTTGTTAGACCCCACGGTACCCCAGGACTGCCAGCCTGACCTGGGAAGCTGCAATGTTACAAGGTCTTCATCGGGAGACATAGCTCAAGGTCCAAATCCACACCCCTCCTCCATGTAGCTCCCTCATTATCCACCCAGGGTTTCCCAAGCTGCAGGACATGGCCCCCTAGTGCAGCAGTTGACATCAACTGGCGGACTTGAGAGGGAGGTGAGCATTTCTAATGGATTGCAATAGAATTGGAAGTGTCAGGAATTAGTGCAGAATCCTTCAGAAATACCTTTTCCTCAGAATGATCTTTGTGTTGGTGCACAGTTGCCTATGAACAAGATAACAGTATGACAGGTAAGCCCTAAGGCGGGTTGTTGCTATAAGAAATTGGAAAATGATCTAAACGCACAGGCTCACCCTCCATGTTTAAAATATTTGAAAATAAATTCTCAATATATGTATCAATTATAGTATACCAATTATATTATTTATTAACTTTATACATAGCTACTACTCTACTATATAAGATGTACCTTATAAACATGCCCAGACATAGAAATTAAAAGCTATATAGAAAAATAAATAGAAACATAACTTCCAATGTTTCCTGCTGTGTCCACGCCAGAATGTGCCCCTTGGAGAGGACAACTGCAACCCTCACTGCTCCCTCACCTCTCTGAATTCCTCCTTTTTTCTGCCATCACAAAATTCAGCATTTAGAATATATGATCCCTGCCCACAAGTTTCTCTAAATCTGGTGAAGGGTCGGGTGCAGTGGCTCACACCTGTAATCCTAGCACTTTAAGAGGCTGAGATTTAAGAGCCAGATTGCTTGAGCCCAGGAATTCAAGGCTAGCCTCGGAAATATGATGAAACACTATCTCTACAAAAAACACAAACATTAACTGGGCATGGTGGCACACACCTGTGGTCCCAGCTACTTGGGAGACTGAGGTGTGAGGATCACTTGAATCCAGGTGGTCTCAACTGAGACTGAGATCACACCACTGCACTCCAGCCTGGGTGACAGTGTGAGACCCTGTCTCAAAAAAAAAAAAAAAAAAAAATCTGGTGAGGAAACTGACACACAAATATGTCAATATAAGAGAAGACAGAAAGTGCCTGAACACAAATGTGAACAAAATGCTGTGGCATGACAGAAGAGGCAGCTGTCAGTCTTCCCGAGAGACACGAGGAGGACTTCATCAAGATGGTGATGAGTGAGCTGGATCTTGAGGTTGGATGGTGCGTGCCGGGCCACAGAGGAGGTGGGCTCTCCAGAGAAAGGGAGCTAGTGGTGTTCAACTGTTCCTGCCCTTCAGAATCATGTGGGCACTTTTTAGAAATGCTCTGAACTCCTCTTCTCAGAACTGACTCAGGGAGGGCCCAGCATTTGCATAAGACTCTCATCCCCTTCCTTCCTCACTCCTGCAGCAAGATGGCAAGAAGGCATGGAGAGGCTTCCAGTGGGGCTGCAACAGTAGCTAAAACTTGATTTAAAAATCAAAGCTTCTCAGTCTGTGGCAGTAGCATAAACACAGAAGCAGGCAGGTCACTCATCAAAGCAATTTTTTCTTAGATGGATGTAGTTCAGCCTTGAACCATATATTAGTCAGCTCAGGATACTATAAAAAATACCACAACTTGGTGGCCTAAACAATAGACATTTACTTCTCACAGCTCCAGAAGCTGGGAAGTTCAGGATCAAGATTTAGTTCCTGATGAGGGCTCTCTTCCTGGCTTACAGGTAGTCACCTTCTCACTGTGACTTCACATGGCAGAGAGAGAATGCTTACGACTTCATCTAAACCTAATAACACACTACTTACGCTAAAGTGGCAAAAGGCTTAATACCTCCAAATGCTATTTGTCTATACATTCTTTGTAGAAAATGTTGTTAATCATTTCTCTATTTATCAGCCATGCCTCTTCATCCCTTCTTTTGGTAAACCTCTTCTCATACTTTCTGGGGTTCTCACCTTGGCTCCAAAAGTAATCACTGTAGCTCCTAAGTGATTAATTTTGGGATAGAAATCCACACAGGAAATCCAAACCAAGCAGGGACAAGGAGACTTGTGCAAGGACTGCTAATGGAGAGAGAGATGCTCTTTCCCTTTCCATTCCCACCTGAATGATGAGCTGGATAATGGTAGACTCAGCCTGTGGCAGTCATCTTGCCATTGTGGAGTGGGGAAGGGGCCTTTCTGAGAAATAATTCATACAAGAAGTAGAGCTATGGGTCTCATCAGACAGTTCTGCTTCTAAAAAAAAAAAAAAAAAAAAAATGTAGAGCTAGTAACTGGAGAGGAAGCCACCAGGGCATAGTTACAATGCCGAAGCCCTGGAGTCTGGTCCAACTTTTCTATTATGGAAACAAACATTTTTCCATTTTTCTTTAGGACAGTTGGAGTAGCATTTTCTATTATTTGCAAATGCAAGGGTACTAATGATACATCTTCCATGCCCCAGACACACTGTGAGCTAATTGGAAACTCCTGACTCCTCTAACTTCTGTGAGCAGGGTAGGACCTTGGTAAATTTTTACTGATTAAGTGAACAAGCAATTCTTTTCCAAAGCAGAAACATACAAGTTACAATGGAAAAAAAATTACCTTTCCAAAGAACAATTTTAGACATAATTATCATTGTTTACATGATCATGTTTAAATAAAGCCACTTTCTTTAGCATATAAAAAAGAAACCATAAAATATAAATGGCCAAAATGTATTTGGTCTGTATATACAATATATATGATAAATGGCAGTTACAAGAGGTTCCTCTGATCTTCATTAATCTGATTCTATAATTTTCTAAGATTCCCTTCTAAAACCCAAATGTAAAATTAGGATTAAGGGGTCATTATGATTAAGTTCAGTTAAACATGCATCTATTAAACAGTAATTCAACCAATAGGGACAGTGTGCTTTTAAGTATGAAACCCCATACCAAGCATTAGATTCATGGACTAGACATAGATGTCTTATAAATTATGATGAAACTAGACTTGATAAACAAACTAGACTTGATAACCAATTGTTCCAGGCATTTTGTGGAAAGGAATTCTGTCGCATCTGCAAAATTAGCCTTCAAGCCCTCTAAGATCCCTTCCAACCTAAATTTTAATTACTATTTTCAATGTTTCTACTTCCTATTTTATAAGTTTTATAAAACTGGGGGAAAATATAATAAAAAAGATTAAAAGACATTAATTCCTGGGTTGACTAGGGGCAAAAAATACTGTATTAGGATTCTTTGGTTACAATTGACAGAAACTCAATTAGAATAGTTTGGGCAAAAGAATAAAGCCCATTGGTTCACATTAAACACATTGTCCCTGCTAAAGGTGGAGAGAAACCACAGACTCAAATGTTTTGAGAACTCTGCTTCCATCTTGTTCTCAGCAAGTGGATTCTATTATTTCAGAGTAGCTGAGTCCTGAGGTCAGCTGCAGAGCTGACAGCTTCCCTAAACTTAATTTTCACAGTTTTTTGACCAGAAGAAGACTCAATTTCTAGTCTAAATCTCCCAGGAAGAACTCTGATTGGCCAGTTTAGGTTCAGTGGAGGGCGACCAAACATCCCACTTTCCCTGGGACTGAGGAGGTTCCCGAGACATGAGACTTTCAATTTTGGAATTGGAAAAGTCCAAGCAAACCAGAACAAGTTTAATTAATTTACAGGGCCCATTCAGACCTCACAGTGGGATGAGGAGAAAGAATGACTTCCATCATAAAGGAGTGGGTTAAACACGACCACCAAAATGTGATTATTCTTAGTCAGGCAGCTGCTCAAATTTGTTTTAGCATACCAACCTAATAATTTGGCAAGTGATTCCTGAAACCATTCCAATCAAATAAACTTATCATAGAAATTTACTTTCTTAAACTCACCACAATGAATCATTTCCATTACTGCTTCAATGTAATAAACACTACCCTAATGAGCCAAAGTAGTTAATACGCAGCTTAAATCACCTCCGTATCTAAGAAACTCAACTCATTTCTTAGAAACTATCCCACTAAGTACTACATTAATCATTTGTCATATCTTCAAAACTGCTATATCTGTCAAAACACATCTTATAGTTTGATGTTAAACAATCTGAAGCATTTGTAACAATATAACACATGTATGCTGTCAAATTCCATATTTCACCTTCTAGCAATTTTCTTGAGAACTCAGTTTCCCCTCCATGTGCTCTAGAATTGCTTGAATTCTTTAGCTCATTCTTTCAGGAAATAGAATTAATATTTAAAGGCAGTACCAGTGTAATTTCAAGCATGTCTTAGTAATAAGCAGAGTTCCCATAACATAAATTACCCTATCCTTTTAATAGTCTTATTCCCTTTTCCAAATCACACAATCAAGATAAGCTGGTAAGGCAGATTTGAATTATATTAAATCTCCCAGGAACACTTAGGTTTGCTGAACCAAGATGCAATGTCAACAAATGCAGAGACACGCAGACATATCTCAGTTGCCATCAGTTGCCTGTGCTTTAAGAAAATAGATCCAGATCACATGAGCAAAGCAGTATAGTGTAAGGAAATATCCTGGATCATGAAGGCACAAAAAGTCACAACTGCCTACAGCTCTCCAACTCTCAGAATTTCTGCTGACCACTTTTGTTCCAATTTTACAAAATGTTAGAGTTTCCCAGCTAGAAGGTAGCACTCTGGGGACCACTTATTGTCTCCAGGAACACACTGATCTCTCTAGTATGAAGGAAGTTTTTCTCCTTTGATTCAACAGATTCAAGTTTGATATATCTCCATGGAATATTTAGTAGAAAAATAAAGGCAAATAAGCAGTAGAATATACAAAAGGACAGATATGAATATATTTAGAGAGCAAAGGTGCTTTGTTATGAGGTTGCTAGAATAAGACAGGTCTTGGCTGGACATGGTTGTTCAAGCCATTAATCCCAGCACTTTGGAAAACTGAGGCAGAAGGATTATATGAGACCAGGAATTTGAGATCAGCCTGAGCAACACAGGGAGACTCCATTTCTATGGAATTTTTTTTTTTAATTAGCCAGGCATGGTGGTGCACACCTATAGTTCCAGCTACCTGGAGGCTGAGGCAGGAGATTGCTTGAGCCCACAAGTTCAAGACTTCAGTAAGCCATGATAATGCCACTTCACTCCAGCCTGGGTGACAGAGTGAGACCCTGTCTCTTTAAACAAAAAGAAAGAAGGAAAGGAAAGGAAAGGAGAAAAAGAAAGAAAGAAAGAAAGAAAGAAGAAAAAGAAAGAAAAAAGAAAGAAAGAAAAGAAAGGAGGAAAGGAAGGAAGGAAGGAGGGAGGGAGGGAGGGAGGGAGGGAAGGAAGGAAGGAAGGAAGGAAGGAAGGAAGGAAGGAAGGAAGGAAGGATCTTATCTCCTTCTAGGAAAAAATCAGGCCCTCCTTGACCTCAGCTCTAGAGGACTTGGATGACAAACTACTCACAACCCTAGCAGGTAGGCTTACATGTTCCCTAACCTAGTTCATCTCACAACCAGCTTTTTGCAAAAGTCATTATGAGGCTAGGTACAGTAGAAGCTGGAATAGAGTACAGGGGAAGTACATCCTTGAGAATGGACAGAAAGACTTAAAAGGAAACAGAGAGTCCTAGACAAGAAGAAGAGATAACAGGTTGTGCATCAGCATAAAAGAAAATAGCACCAGTCTCAAGCCTAGAGAGCAAGACATCCTGATGAGCACAGTGAACCTGGGGGATGGAAGAAGCCCCCACAGTTAGGCAGAAGCAGAGCCTGAGTCTGAGGAGGGTCAGTGAATCTACCATTTTAGGGTGTGGAGAATAGTGGCCCTCTTCTCACAGCTCCACTAGGTGGTGCCCCAGTGGGGACTCTGTGGGGGCTCCAACCCCACATTTCCCCTCTGCACTGCCCTAATAGAGGTTTTCTCTGAGGGCTCCACCCCTGCAGTAGGCTTCTGCCTGGACATCCAGACTTTTCCACACATCTTCTGAAATACTCTTGCATTCTGTCCAACCTCAGGCTTACCATCATGTGGGAGTCACCAAGGCTTATGGCTTTCACCCTCTGAAGTAGTAGCCTGAACTGTACCTGGACCGCTTTTAGCCAGAACTGGAACTGGAGTGACTGGGAAGCAGGGAGTAGTGTCCCAAGGCGGCATAGGTCAAGGGGGCCCTAGGCCTGGCTCATGAAACCATTGTCCCCCCTAGGCCTTAGGAGTTGTGATGAAAGGGAATGCTGCAAATGTCTCTGAAATGCCTTGGAGGCCTTTTTTCCATTGTCTTGGCTATTAGCACTTGGCTCCTTTTTACTTATGCAAAATTTTGCAACCTGCTTCAAATCTCCCCAGAAAATGGGCTTTTCTTCTCTACCACATGACTGGGCTGCACTTTTCCAAAATTTTATGTTCTGCTTTCCCTTTAAATATAAGCTCCACCTCCTGAGTTCAAGCAATTCTCCTGCTTTAGCCTCCCAAGTAGCTGGAACTACAGGCATGCACCACCACAACCAGCTATTTTTTTTTCTTTTTTAGTAGAGATGGAGTTTCACCATGTTGGTCAGGCTGGTCTCACAGACTTCAAATTATCTGCCTGACTCAGCCTCCCAGGTCATTTATTTGCTTATGCACATGAGATAGGTTATTAGGAGCAGCCAGGCCATGTTTTAAACACTTTGTTCCTTAGAAATTTCTTCCCCCAGATTCCCTAAATCATCTTTCTCAAGTTAAAAGTTCCAAAAATCCCTAGAGCAGGGGCACAATCCAACCAAGCTCTTTGCTAAAGCATAGCAAGAGTGACCTTTACTCTAGTTCCCAATAAGTTCCTCATTTCCATCTGAGACCACCTCAGCCTGGACTTCACTGTCCATATCACTGTCAGCATTTTGGTCACAATAATTTAACAACCTTCTAGGAAGTTCCAAACTTTCTCTCATCTTCCTCTCTTCTTCTGATCCCTCTACACTCTTCCAACCTCTGCCCATTACCCAGTTCCAAAGTCACTTTCATATTTTCGAGTATCTGAAATAGCTATACCATTTCAGAAGTAGCAATGTCCCACTCCTCAGTATCAATTTTCTGTATTAGTTCATTCTCACATTACTATAAAGGAAGACCTGAGATCGGGTAGTTTATAAAGAAAATAGGCTTAATTGGCTCATGGTTCTGTAGACTGTGCAAGAAGCATAGCAGCTTCTGTTTCTGGTGAGGCCTCAGGAAACTTACAATCATGGCAGAAGATAAAGGGGAAGCAAGCACATCTTACATGGCCAGAGCAGGAGGAAGAAAGAGAGGGGGAGGTGCTACACACTTTTAGACAACCAGAGCTCATGAGAATTCACTCACTATCATGAGAACAGCACCAAGAAGTTGGTGCTAAATCATTCATGAAGGATGCATCCCCATTATCCAATCACCTCTCACCAGGCCCCGCTTGCAATACTGGGAATTGTAATTCAACAAACATGAGATTTGGTTGGGGACACAGATCCAAACAATATCACAAGCCTGTGTGTGTGTCTGTGTGTGTGTGTGTGTGTGTGTGTGTGTGTATGTATGTGTGTGTGTCTGTAGAGAGAGAGAGAGTGAGATCTCATATACACACATATACACAATATAGAACAATACACACTAACATTTTAAAAGTGATCTTAGGGTATAAATAAGGTGGGGGTTTTTTCTTATTTTTATTTATATGTATATTCTAACTTGCCAGGATGTTCACTTGCTGCATTTGCAGTAATGAAAATTATATTTTAAATAGGAAATAAAATCCATTTAGTACTTTCACTTTGAGTGGTATAAAAAAATAGATACTCTAGCCAACACTCCCACTGAGACAACTAAAAGTGCTAGATAAGACATAAAAACCCTTTTTAAACATTGTATTAGCCCATTTTCATGCTGCTATAAAGAACTGCCTGAGACTGGGCAATTTATAAAGAAAAGTGGTTTAATTCACAGTTCTGTATGACTGGGGAGGCTTCAGAAAACGTATAATCATGGCAGAAGGTGAAGAAGAAGTAAAGCACGTCTTACATGGTGGCAGGAGAGAGAGACAGTGATGGTGGGAACTGTCAAACACTTTCAAATCATCAGATTTCATGAGTACTGACTCACGATCATGAGAATCGCATGGGGGAAACCACCCTCATGATCCAATCACTTCCCACCAGGTCCCTCCCTCCCTACAATTTTAGATGAGATTTGGTGGGGACACAGAATCAAATCATATCAAATATATTAATAAAAGAGAAAAAAAAGACTTCTCTAAAGTGAAAAAAAAAACAAGTAAAAAAGAAAGCCAATGAATTTACTTCAGTTGTGAGCATGTTAATATTTCCAGAGTTGACACTAAAAGAATAGAAAAAGAGTGTAGAACTTCTAAACTAGTAGAAATGAAAAACAGAATGGGGGAATCAGAAAAAAAGAAGAAAGAAATAACAAAGACAAAAGTGTATGGTAAATATTAACCCAAATATATGCTATGATAATAATGTAAGTCAACTAAAGGGTTCAGTATAAAAATAAAGATGATCAAATTGGATTAAAACATCTAACAACATAGTTTACAAAAGGCACATATAAAATAAAAGGATATAGGAAGTTTCAAAGAAAAAGGATAGGAGAAAAGTCAGAAAAATAGTAACCAAAAGAAAGCTGTCATCCCTCTATTAGATATTTTATGAAATTGATAGGTAGATAGATAATATATAAATATATAATAAAGACACACATATATGAGTTTACATATTAGATATATGAAAGAGATTGGGCTCCGTGGCTCATGACTATAATCCCAGCAATTTGGGAGGCCAAGGCAGGTGAATTACCTGAGGTCAGGAGTTCGAGACCAGTCTGGCCAAAATGCCAAAACCCTATCTCTACTAAAAATAGGAAAATTAGCCAGGTATGGTGGTGCATGTCTGTAATCCCAGGTATTTGGGAGGCTGAGGAAGGAGAATCACTTGAAGCTGAAAGGTGGAGGTTTCAGTAAGCCAAGATCGTGCCACTGCACTCCAGCCTGAATGATGGAGTGAGACTCTGTCTCAAAAAAAACAAATAAATAAATAAACAATATATGAAAGAGAGCAAAACGCATTTCTAAATATAGAATTAAAACAAAACAACGGTTTTTAATTTACCAGGAAGACACAATAATTTGACATTTGTAGGCAACTCATAAAATGACTCAAAAGACAAAGCATAAATGACAGAACTATGGGAGAAAAATTTAAATCAACAATCATATGGAAAATTTTCTCATACCCCTTTTAGCAATTGATAGATCAAATGGAAAAATATATGTGTGTGTATGTGTGTGTGTGTGTGTGTGTGTGTGTGTGTGTGTGTGTGTGTGTGTCTTAGTCTTACCAAGGCTGGAACAGATTTGAACACTATAATCAATAAGATTTATTTATGGGACCTGCAAAGAACATTACAGCCAGAAAATTGGGAAATACAAAATCTTCCCAACTGTACATGAAATATTTATAAAAATCAACAACATACTGGGCTATAAAGCAAATTTGAACATATTTTAAAGATTTTGGTTGTACAGACTACAGTGCAATTGTTAGAAATCAAATAAAGAGATAAGAAAAAATATTTTATTTGTATAACCATAGAGTTCAGACTGCAATAAATTTAGTTATAGTCTGGTAAGACAAGCTGACTGTAGAGAATCCTCTTTAGGGTTCTAATAGATGAGTGTCAGTGAATGGCCACCAATCATCCAGGACAAAATTAATGTTTGTGTCTGTGCATGAGGGCTTGATTTGGGGACTTCACAGGATTATTTCTTGTTTGAAATGTGGGAAACAATTTGTTCTTAAGCAATTCACAGGGCTCTCCGGTTCAGTCCATGCTTTCCCAAGTCAAAATGTTCTTTCCCACAGCCCAGCAAGATAAAGTACTCAGGACAGCTGGATTTGAAGAACGCTCTTGTGAATTGGGTATTTATTAGGACAAGCAGAGAAAATCACTACATTTAGGTCTTGTTTTATATTTTATATGCTTAAGATAGAGCTCTAAGTACTAGTACCAGAAAATACAAATTGGGTGCAGAAAAACCTGAGTGTATGAACATTGCATGTTTAAATCAAGCTAAAAAGAGAATTTGTAGCCAAACTACAATGGAAACTTATTGGCAATGGATAGAGAACTGCTAAGTGATAATTTTATGTTTGACATGATATGTAGTTCTCTTTACTTTTATTTGGTAAACATTCTGGACCTTAAATAAGATGTGTGTAAATCTAGCTATGTGAGGTTAGAAGCAACCCTGGGAGCCCTGTGGTCAGTAGACTCTTCATGTTGTAACTAGAACCATGACTCACCATCCTGGACACATTGAGGGTTTATAGGTCTGTATCTATTGATTTCTACAACACTCTAGGAGAAATCACAAACTCGGAGATAATATCATTTACCTTGAACCGTTTCATCTCCAGGTGCAAACAGAACCCCAGGCAATTGTTAAGAGATGTTATTGTAGGATACTGAGAAAAAGGGTCATGTGCATCAAACAAGAGGTGACAAGATGATGGAAAAGGAATGGAAGAGGATAGTGAGTGAATTTCAAAGTGAGTTTGAGTGTAACTGCGTGTATTTGGCTGTTGGCTAGAACCAGACCACAAGTTACTCAGTGGATAACTAAGACTGAAAGAATCTTTTTATTGCTTGCCCTATCTGAGCTACTTAGTTCATGTGAGCAGGAACAACAGTGGAGCCAGCCTTAGCGCAGTGCTTCCCGAGCATCTTCATGCCATGGACTCAGAGAAGGATGATTCCTTTTCAGTGCACTGCGGGAGGCTGCTAGCCACCTGGACCAGCCTAGGCCTACCCTCTAGCCCAGGACCCTGCGCTGCACACACCCCAGGCCAGAGGAGATCAATATTGAGTCTAATAGTGAGAAGCTAATGTTAGAACCCCCAAATGAAGAGCTGTCTTACATGCACCTCAAACTTGACATCCAAAGCCCAACGCGTGGGCCTCCCCACAACATCTACTTCTCCCACAGAGTTACCACTGCAGCAGGCAGGTGGCAACTCCATTCTTCTAGTTGGCCGGACCAGAGCTCTAAGGCTGAATCCTCAGACTCAGCTCCTCTCCTTACACCCTGTTATGGGCTGAATTTGGTTTCTCAGAAAGATATGTTGAAGTCCTAGCCCCCAGTACCTCCAGATATGGTCTTATTTAGATCAGGGTCATTACACAGGTCATTAGATTAGGTCATACAGAGAAGGGTGGATTTCTCACCCAGTAGGACTGGTGTCCTTATAAATGGTGGAAATCTGGACACAGGCAGGCACACAGGGGAATGCCATGTGAAGATGAGGCAGTGATCATGGTGATGCATGGAAATGGGCCAGCAAAGACTGCCCACAGCCCACTAGAAGCCAGGACAGAGCCTGGAACAGACCTCACAGCCCTCGGAAAGAACTGGCCCTACCAACACCTTGATTTTGGACTTCCGGCCTCCAGAACTGTGTGACAATCAATTTCTATTGTTTAAGCTGCCCAATGTGTGGTACTGTGTTCCGGTTGTTCTAGCAAAATAACACACACTCCTCACTGAGTCCAACAGCAAATTCTCAGCACTGACAGGCAGAGCCTGGCCATTCCATTCTACTCCAGCCAAGACTCCCATGATCTGGCCCCTAAGCACCACTCCCAGCTCACTGCCTCACTCTGCCACCTCCTTGGTCATCCCTCGCATGCTCTCCACTCAGAGCTTTGGCACAGTGCCTGCTGTTCCTCCACCTGGAACATTCTTTTTGCCCTGTCCCTATCCACAGGCCTGGTTCCCTCATCTCCGTCAGCTGTCATCTTCCCAGGGGTCCTTCCTGGATGACTCCACACAAAGCCACAGTGCCCTTCCCAACCCTCAGCACCAACCCTCTACCCTCTTTTCACATAATATGCATTTGAGTCCTGTTTGCTGTGCAGCTCACCACATCAAGCGGTAACATTTATGAAGCTGGGGAATCTTATCTGCTCTGTTTACTACTGTAATCCTAGCACATAGACAGTCCCTTAATTCATATTTATGGAATGACTGAAGGAATGAATGCTTCTCAACATCCATGATCTCCTACTCAGATGCAAGAGAACAACTCTCTGCCTGTGCCATGATGCTTCTATAAAGCCTGCCACTGGCGGGTGTGGGCTGCCTGAGAGGTGGGGGGATGCAGATCTTGGCAGCAGAAGAGAAGGGTTGCCTGTGCCATCCTAATCTGCTAAAAGGCCACACAAGTGTGGTTTTCATAGGAAACATTGAAGTGTTCTTTAAGATGGCCAATTAAGAAGGAAAAGGAAAAAGAGAATGGTCCATGAAACTACCTGCAACAAAGAAAAAGAAAAATAAGATCACAGAAGAGACCCCACATGCCAAATGGTAGGTGTGCATAGCATGGGGTTGACAGAGATACACCAGGTTCATAGAACCCACAAAGAAAAGAGCTATGGCAACACTGTTAAAACTTCCAAAAGCAACTATGATTTCTTTATCATTCATATTATTATTTCATTATATTGAGGAAGCAAGGAAACTTGCAAAACACATTAAGAGGCAATTAGAAAAAGAAACCAGCAAAAGCCAATAAACATATGGGAAAAAAATGTGTTTAACCTCACAAGTAACCCACAAAACACACATTAGAACAATAACAAAACATTTTCCTATACACTGGGAAAGATTAAATAATAACATCCAGTGAATTCCAGAACAAGCATAGCAATATCAAATTGGCATAATCTTTCTAAAGGAAAAGTTGGCATTATATATCAGAAGACTTTTAAAATGTATATTCCATTATTCCGCAGAGCTTATAATTTACTCTGATTTGCCCATAAAGTCTTTTGTGTGTAAAAGATAATGGCACCCTCCAGTCAGCCCATTACCATGGATTTTACAAGCTGGAATTGGAACCAAAGTGTGACAACTCCAAAAATAATCGACTTACCAAGCTCTCAGCCTCCCACAAGAGGAAGAGTGGACCTGCAGAACTTAAGAAAGACTTTAGATTCAGAACTACTTTCAATCTATTGGTAAATGGGCTGTAAAACACTTTCACTGTATCTAGTAAAAGCCATGATTTGACCTGCAGAATGCCTGAACCTAGATAATTCTGAGCCAAATGAGACAGTATATGCACACAGCATTTAAAAACCCAAGAACAGAGGACTTCCAACTATAGCAACACATTACCAATTCACATCACAATGATGTACTTAGAAAGGTTATCTTAACAAGAAATTTTCTGACATTCACATGAATAAATGCATGTACACATCTGAATAGATTCAAGATGCATGCTTGCTAGAACTCTGCTAAAAAGAGCTTTAACTTGAGATGCAAAACACCAATTACCTTGCAGTCTCAAGCTTAAGCAGTTTAGCATCATTTTGAAGGCGTTTGTCATAAAAGCAAACAAAAGACAAGCAGGGCTTTGCAGTGTCTCAGCCTCCCCCTACCGTCAGCCCATTGCCATGGGATTTTACAAGGTTAGTTGCAATTGTGGACAAGACAACTCTGATGGTGAGCTGTTCTCTCGGAATTAATACATTTCAAAGTCGAGAGCCAGGCCGGTGGCAATGCTGATCAAGCTAGTGGCAGCATTAATCTCCTTTGGCTCAGCTCAAAATAGGATATGCCACAGGTGACCCCAAGTCCTTCCCTCCCCTTCTCAAGCCATTAGCTGAACATCATATTTCTTTCTGCTGCCAACGCCGGTGCCAGCAGCAGCACAATTCAAATGGGGGAAAGAGCACACGTGACGAGAACAGCTTATTAACTCTGTCTGGGAATTTCTGTGCTCACCTATGGCTGGTTCTAAGGTATTCTCTTAATTTGCCAAAACTAATGAGAAGACAGCCTTTCGCCAATTACCCTACACACCTCACAGAAAGACAAACAGCTAAAAGTGTTAGGATTCAAATTTAAGTTGTGTGTTACAACAACCAACAAAAGGCTTATACCAAGGGAAATTTCAGCAAGTGATTTAAATGGAAATGAATTGTCAGAAAAACCTAGGTGTCGCTGTTCTATTGCAGAATCTCAACCATGACAAGGTGCCACTAACGACGTGAAATTAAGGTCTGACAAAGTATCAGATCTGTTTAAATCCAGCCAAGCTCTATTCTGAAGGAATGGCTTAAAGAACAAACCTGATATGAATATACAAATCATTCTCCATAAACAAGGGTTCTATGGAGAACCTGGGGAACCCAATCCTAAGGTCTGGAATCATCTGTGTAAGTGGGGAAATGCCCATTAATGCTAATTTCCATTCCTTAAAATTCTAAATGCCCCATAATCTAAAAGCCAACAGGCTGGATATCTCCCTTTTAAAAGTTCTTCACTGTTACATGCAGATACCCATGTGCCCTTCTATCCAGCTTGCAAGAGTCCAGGATTCTTTCCCAGGGTTCTCTCTTTTGATTACCTTGCAGAGACTAGGATGGTGCTGCAGAATTCAGGTTCGCTTCTGTTGGCAGCTTCCCACTCTTGACAAGCAGAGTCTAAATCATTGCTGCTCATTTCCAGATCTGAAGCACATCTTTATTTCTCTTCTCCCTCCTGGAGCATGTGGTCTTCAGGAGTTGGCCATTTTCTCCCCTTCTGAATTACAAGTTCTAGCAAAAGTCTCTGAATCTATTCCTTTGGAGAAAAAAAGTAAGGGAAGAAACTACCGTGAAAGCACTTTCCCCAACTCCTCCACCTTGGATCAGACTGCAGCCAGATTGACCCAATGGGACCCCAGATTCTGCAGTAAAGAAGCCATGTTTAGAGACCCCTGAGCCCACATTCAGCCACAGCTGGTTGGACCAAGTGTGAACACCCGACCCAAGGGCCATCAAACAGTGGGCTGGCAAGTGACTTGAGGCAGAATCTCAGCAGCAGGTAACTTGGGGAATAATGTACATCTCAGAAAAAGGAGAGTAAGATTCAATTTAGAGCTGGAAATGTATGGCTGGAGAAAATCACATCTGCTGTTTTCACAATACACACTAGAGAAAGGAGTGTTTGATATTTTTCTGGGCCTGTGGAGATGCACGGGAGATAGTGATGTGAGATTTCAAGGGTGGAAAAACACCGAAAAAGAGGGCAAGAACAACGTAATCATGGCAGGGGAGTGGCTTTCCCCAGGCATCTGTGTATGCACATACTACAGGAAAACCCTAAATACCTAAAGTAACCAAGGGAGTCACGTCTCCTTAAAACCAAAGAATCTATGGAGGACATTTTAAATGGCATTTAATAACTAAGGATAAAAGGGAGAGAAAGTGGTATTAAAATTAATTTACCACTGAATTGTAACCATAAAATCATTTGTATATATCTTAAAACTATTTTTCCTAAAAATATTGCATTTCTTAGAATAACAATGATTTTATATGTATTCAGAAATATGAATATATATATATGTATATCTGATATGGTTTGGCTGTGTCCCCACCCAAATCTCATCTTGAATTGCAGCTCCCATGATCCCCACATGTCATGGGAGGGACCTCATGGGAGGTAATTGAATCATAGGGGCAGTTTCCCCCATGCTGTTCTTACAATAGTAAGTTTTCAAGAGATCTGATGGTTTCATAAGGGGCTTCCCCCTTCGCTAGGTTCTCATTCCTATCTTTCCTGATGCAATGTGAAGAAGGACATATTTGCTTCCTTTTCTGCCACGGTTATAAGTTTGCAGAGGCCTCCCCAGCCCAGTGGAACTGTGAGTCAATTAAACCTCTTCCCTTTATAAATTACCCAGTCTCAGGTATTTCTTCATAGCAGCATGACAACGGACTAAAGCAATCCCTCTTTAACAATATGCAAGCTCAGGGAAAGAACTAACACCACTATTAAAAAGTAACCAGCTTACATACCACATGCAAATTTCTGTGGATTGTATCTCACTCAAAAATGGTCTGGTAAAAAAAAGGATAATAGAGTTCAACATGTCGTTAATAAAGTTACTTGAAACAACCAGTGCTAACGATTTCTTTTGGAAGACCGAATACATAGCAGACAATGGCCAGGCATACATAAAAATAAAACTGTGCCCCACAACCTGCAGCAACCAGCCCAGGAAGCCAGCCTGCTCTCTGTAAGTCAGACTTCTAAAAAGTCAGAACACTCTCCCTCCCTTTAACAATTCAGGAAGCCAACAAATAATGTCTGTAATAATTGGCCCCAAATGGCTGGGACTTGATTCATAACTCACAGTATTCCTAATTTTTACCCTACTTCCCATTTAGGACCAAGCAGAGAAAGGCAAGTCTGCTCCCCCAACCAACTACACTGGGTGCCCCACTCCTGGTGAGCAGCTCCAGCTTCCCCCACGTCAGCAGCCTCCAATTAGGGCACATCCAGAGCCTCCCTTTCTTCCACCACGATGCTTTCCCCCTCCTCTGTCTGCTTCTGAGTCTCTGAGACACACAATGGTAGCGGCCAACTTCCTTGCTGTAGCAAGCTCAGAATAAATAGCCTTGGCTTGTTCTCATTTGGTTGGTCTTCATCTCTTCCCACACATTTATGGGCATTTCTAAAAAGAATTCTTGTAAACACAAGCAAGGCAGTAAAGCAAGGACAGCAAAAGGACATGTCACTGGGGCACCTGGATGTCAGAATTTCAAGCCTGGTCTTTTATACCATCTTGCCTGAAAGAATGTTTTGAGTCCTTATTCATAGAACACACGGAAAAATTTGTAAGCCCATTTCTGTAAAGCACAGTTTCCATATGTATAGATTTCACAATCGAAACAAGAATACTTTTCCAACCTAATGCAATGACACTTCTAAATGAAACAATGGAAAGAAGATAATAAAAGAAAGCTGGGCCTGCCGGGTGCAGTGGCTCATGCCTGTAATCCCAGAACTTTGGGAGGCCAAGGTGGGAGGATTGCCTGAGCTCAGGAGTTCGAGATCAGTCTGGGCAACCTGGTGAAACCCAGTCTCTACTAAAATTCAAAAAAAATAAGAAATAAAAGAAAGCTAGGCCAACACAGAGTTCCCCAAGCCATCCCAAAAATTAGAAGTGGAAGAGTAGGGAAGTCTTTGTTGCTCCATTGATCTTATTAATGTCCTTTAAAGAGCCTATTGAGAAAAAGGAAACCAATAATCTGGTGAAAGATGTAAACTTTAGGTGTCCACAACTCACCCTTGCTCACTGAGCCTCAAGCCACAGGTCTTAAGGCCCTCACCGTGGGGCTTGGAAGTTCTCAGCCCAGTGGATGCCCTGAGCTGACAGAACCCCCAAGAATGAGAGAACAGGGAAATTCTAAAGTAACAGAAGTGAAATGACTTTCCTCCCTGTAACCATTACCCATGGAACACTAGCCCTCTGGTATACAGACTCTCAGACTCAGAAATTAGCAAAACAAACAAAAGTCCCACAAAAGGGAAATTACAGAGAAACAAGCACCCCGCAGATCCTCGTGCCACGATAAATTAGTTACGTAAGGAACACAAGCAGTTAAAAGTCAGGCACGCATCCTGTCAATATTCTGCAGGGATCTAGTTTTGCTGAGAAACTTGCTTCTCACAATATACCTCAAACCTGTCGGCAATAATTACCCAAGAAGCAGAAAGGTGGCATTTTAAATTTTAGTGACACATTAATGAACAAGGTAATCCTCTTGACAGATACAGAGCAAGACGCGCCACAGGAAGCAAAGCAAGAGCTCCTCAGATCAAAATGTAAGCCATATAACTGGCCTTGGCAGGCCCGGCGTGCATCCAAGCTGCGCTTCGGATCACCGCAGCCCCTTCAGACCCCTCACAGCCGCTGACATGTTTACTACTTTTATTTTCCCTGGCAGATGTTTGGCAGACATCTCCTCTCAGAAGATTCGTGCCTTTGTCTGGGAGTTGAGGGTGAATAGGACCCTTAATTGCAGTCTTAGTTACACCAAGGCCCCACCTTTTTAAAAAGAAATGCCTTCTACAAGCTCAGTAACTGGTCTTCCTGTTTGAGATGGTATAATCTCCAAGTCAATGTACAAAGTTAGAACATGAAGGGAAATGGACAGGAACCTGTCCCCAGACACTGTCCATGGCATCTGTGGCTGGTCCCCAGAGCCAGTGAGAGGGAGGTCTGTTCTGGTACCAGTGCTCCCAGGTGGCTGTCCCTGGACCCCTTCAGGGTCCTCTTGGTGGCCAAGGCCCCTGCAGACAGCTTGAGCAGTAACTAAGCTCAGGGGCACCGGTAAGAACTGAATTTTGTCCCTAAAAACCTCATATGTTGAAGTTTTATCCCCTAGCACCTCAGAATGTGACCTCATTTGGAAATAGGATGATTATAGATGTAATTAGTTGAGATGAGGTCATTAGGGTGGGCTGGAGTCCAGTACATCTGGTATCCTTCCAAAAAGGGACAATTTGGACACAGACACACACACACACCAGGGAGAACACCTTGTGAAGGCAGCAGAGGTCAGGCTGCCGCTTCTGTAAGCCACACAACGCTAGAGACAGCCATCAAACCACCAGAAGCTACGGGAGGCCTGGGACAGTCTCCCTCCAGTCCTCAGAAGGAAGAAGACCTTCTGACACCCTGACCTTGGACTTCCAGCCTCCAGAACCGTGAAACAATCAACTTCTGTTGTTCAAACCCCCGGTGTGTGTTACTTTGCAAACATTATGTAAATTCCCAATAACCAGCCAGGTCGCCATCAGTACTAACCTTTGGCCTTGTGTGAATGAGACTTTTCTTAAACTTCCAGCACATTCTTTTTGTTTAGTCTACTCTGTCAACCCACCTGCTCTTCTTATATTCTGAATCTTCTCATTTCATTTTCTGCAACATTAATTTATATTTCAGCTAAGGTACTATGGTGCCTGAATGCCAAAAAAAAGGAAAAATGAGTAATTCTGAAATATAACATTTTCTTGACTTGAGGTCATAGGTTTGTAAAGCATTCTAATTTAGAGAATCAAAAGGAAAAACTACTGAAAATAAGGAAGTGAGAGAAAATGTAAGGAAACTTTAAACAAGGGGTTTCTTCACCCTCTGATCCTCATTAAAAGGGAAAATTGAGCTGCTGTCTATTGATGGTTCTGTTAAAATTCAAAGCAGTCGTTCTCAAAATACAGTCCCCAGACCTACGTGGTCTGGGAGTAGTTCTCAAAATGTGGTCCCCAAAGTCCTATGGCTTTGTCATCTGCACCTGCTCATCCATCTTTCCCCAACCATGCTCTCAAGAAAGCCGTTTCCATCAATAGCCAACTCTCAGGCTCCTCCCCAGCCCTACAAAATCAGCACAGTGGGACCCTGCACACGTGTTAGAACAAGTCTTCTGGGAGCGTCCACTAAATGAGGGAATCACTCTTCTTCTCCCAAGTCAAGAGGCAACTTGATTCCACCTGATGGGAAATTCAGCTAAGAGTCACTGCCCCAGGGCACTGTGTTCAAAAGGAACCGGAAGCAGATTTGGGAAGCGATTTTAAAATGAAGAATCTCTTGGGCAAGAAACAGAAGGGAACCATGGCTGGCCAACCACCTATCAGTCATCTGGGAATCCCCGGCTCACAAACCAACACCAATATTTTTGTCTTCTTCATATCACTGGTTCCATACAAATCAGCGCTTTCAACGTGCTAAGTGCCGTCTTAGCAAATAAAAATATCCCAAATTTCTGAAGGGACTTGGACCGTAGGTATACTGACATAAACGTGAAAAGAAGAAATAAACAAGTTTGCTTTCAGTTCTAAGACAAAACTTGAAATAAAATAAGGACATGGTAGCGCTGCTCTTTCTTCCACTAAACAGATATTGCTCCCTCTACTCCCTGTACCTGGCTCCCTTTCAAGAAGGTGCTATTGTCGTGATGAGATACAGGAAATTCAGCTGGGCTTTGCCTAATTCAAGAAAACACAAAATTTAAACTTAGAAGATAATTGAATTTGCAAGTTACTGTTTACATTATACTTAAATGATGAAGGTTTCTCTTCACTTTAAAAAAGGATTTTAAGAGTTCTTTGAAAGACTATGTTCCCCTGAGACATTTCATACCTGACCTGGTTTATTTCACTATGGCCTTCCACCTGAGGCCCTGGAAGCCAAGGGCTGCAGCTGAGTCTGCCCACCCTCCAGCCTCCTCTTCCTCTCAGCCCCCACCAGCTCTCCCTGCTGGGTGATGTGGAACCTGTCAGCGTACCTCTTTTTTTGTGATTTTTTTTCTGGCTTAACGGAAGTATATCAAATAAAGACTATACAGGTTGAAGGACTACAACTTGGTGTTTTGTTGCACATACACATCGTGAAATAATCGCCACAGTCAAACTAATATATCAGTCACCTCACAGGGTTACTATTTTGTGGAGTGTGTGTGTGTGTAACACTTAAGAAGCTGCTCCATGCTACGTGTGCGCCTTCTTAGCAAATCTCCAGTATACACAGCATTGTTAACCATGGTCATGCTGCGGTACCTTAGCTCTCCAGAACGTATTCATCCTGCAGAACTGAAACGTACCCTTTGAGCATCACCTCCCCATTTCCCTCTCCTCCCAGCCCTGCAACCACCCTTCCACTCTCAGCTTCTATGAGTCTCACTGTTTTAGCTCCCACATATAAGTGAGATCATGCAGTATTTGTCTTTCTGCGCCTGGTTTATTGCACTTAACCTAATCCCCTTCAGATTCATCCATGTTGTCATGGCAGTATTTCCCTTTTTTAAAAAGACTGAATAATATTCTGTTGTGAATACATACTACATTTTTCTTTTTGAGACAAAGTCTCACCCTGTCACCCAGGCTGGAGTGCAGTGGCGCGATCTCAGCTCACTGCAACCTCCGCCTCCCAGGTTCAAGCGAAGTTCCTGCCTCAGCCTCTGGGGTAGCTGGTATTACAGGCATGCACAGCTAATTTTTGTATTTTTAGTAGAGATGGAGTTTCTCCATGTTGGCCAGGCTGGTCTCAAACTCCCGGCCTCAAGCAATCTGCCCACCTCGGCCTACCAAAGTGCTGGGATTACAGGTCTGAGCCACCCCACCCAGCCATACTACGTTTTCTGTGTCCATTCATTTAAGTTGTTTTTACATTTGGAAGCGCTTTCTTTTGTCCCTGTCCCTGCTTCTCCTGTTGTCACAGATATTTTGCCCTCCTCCTCCGTACCCAGGTGACATCTTCCCATCCTCTCTGCCCTGCTCTGTCCCTTCACCTTTCCAAATCCTTTCCTGTTCAATCCAGACTTGGGCAGGGGGGCGGGGCTCTTCTCTGAACTTGCAGTAACTTTCTAGGGTCTGATGTTACTTGCCCTGAAGTCAGATACTTTGTCCTATGGCTTAGTTATCTGCACCTGCACATCCATCTTTCCCCAACCATGCTCTCAAGAAAGGCATTTCCATCATATGCCCCACAGCAGCAATGCAATGATTCAACAGATTCATTGCGTGAACAGATTCATTCTCGGGGGATTGCAGCAAGTAAGTTCCTCTCATATTCCTTTTGGGAGCTTTGCATATATATATCAGTCTTCAATGGAAAGAAATGAATTTCTTGCCTTTTAAGGGTCATTGCTGGCCTCCAGGAAGCACTCAGAGTGATCAGGCTACCAGGTAATCTACATGATTATTTGGAGAGGTTATGTGACGTGCACAGACTAGAAAGCTAGAAAATCCAATTCTGTGACTCACCTGCCCCTAATGAGTTGTGAGGTCTGGGGCACTGTGGCTCTTCTCTGGTCTGTCCTTTAGCCACAGATTCTCTCAATTCTTAATAGTAAACCACATAAGGATCAGCTAAAACAGCTTAAAGCATCAGTAACATCAGCACATTTTGAACAGTATTATTAATCCTTTGCCCTGTCTTCCTAAAATATTCCTCTGATCCTTATATTTTCTAGTACAAATGACAGGAGGCATCTCTATCTTATTTATAGCTCTAAATAAATTGGTATGAGCATCCACCAAACATATTTATTTTATTTCCCAAGAAATATACCCCCAGAAAATGTCAAGGAAATGATCTTTGAAAAATGCCCATCTGAATGCAATATGAAATATTTAAGGGAATGGCTGTGCTCTTGGCTTCCATTTTCTGTTAGATTATTCTACAGGCTCTTGTAAAAGTCAAGTCAGTGCTTTTAAAGGCAGAATGTGGCCGCAAGTGAAGAAAAGCCTTCAAAGCCCCTGGGTTCTTGATTTCGCTTTTACTTTCAGCATTTTGCCTTGAATGAACGACCTCAAATAACTTAGATATTCAAAAATTGATGAACAGTACTTAGCAAGGTAAAACTCAAATAAAGATGATGAGAACTAAGCCAGCCACCAGTGGCCTGAAAATTCATGGCAGTGTTTACTGCTTCCCGTGGAGGCATCTCTCCATGACACTTTCAATGGGTTCTTCCCACCTATCCACCTTCCCAAAATCCTCTGCAATTTAAGGAATACCTCTTGCACTGGCCTGTGGTGTTAAACCAGCAAATCACACTGGGTCAGCAAAAAGAACTCAAGAATAGAAAGTTATTCTTTAAATATCACCATAAATCCATTGAATTGAGTTGGCTGGGGAGCAAATACTCACATAGATTAATGCATGTAATCCTCTGACACCTCTGTAAGGCAAGTACTATTTTATCCCCATTCCAAGATAGATAAATGGAAGCACAAAGAGTTGGAATAATTTGTTCAGCAGTCACACAGCCAGGCAGTGGCCAAGCCAGAGTGGGGCTCAGTTCGCCCCAGGGCCTGGGTGTCCAGGCCCCATACTACACTGTCCCCACCAATATGGTAACTCCACATGTGCTGATATTGGTCTCACACATGACAAGTTAAATGAAAATTTGGGTGAACTGAAGGTTATCAAATTTGCTAGTAAATTGCATCGGTACAAATGTCTATGGCCTAGAGAAAAAGGATAAAGCCCATAAGAAATGAAGACTTGCTCAGGATCTATAAAAGTGATCCACGGGGGTGACAGCCCACAAGAAGACATGGCAAGACCAAATCCTACTGTCTAAGCAGGAAAGGGAAGCCTCTACAGACAAACCTGAAGAAAGATCCACTGCTCAGGCCGCACCCTGTCACAGCTCTGGGACGGCCAGTCGGGGACCGGGACTCATCTTGGGGTACAGCTATGGAGGACAAGGGTTGACAACGGTTTTGGACAGCTGTAGACTATTTAAACCCAACACACATATAGCCACCTGGACAGACTGTCTCCGGTTAGCTGGGTGACTGAGGCTCCTATGCCAAGACCTTCCACACTGGCCTCTTATCATCGGACCAGGAGTGTCTCATGAGGCCCAGCTGCTGGCAGCGTGAGGGCGGCCCTGGCCAGCTCCTGAGGCCTGCCACGCTGGACATGACTCTTGCTATCAAGGCCACTTGCTTTGGATCCAACACAGTGGGCAGCAGAGAAGTTCCAAGCTCTGGCTCTGAAGTCAATATCTCTGCACTCACTAGCTATTGACCTTGAGAAAATTTAGAACTTCTTGGGGCCTCAGTTTTTTTATCTGAAAGATGGGGCTAAGAAGACAGATCCACTGGATTATTATGAGGTGTAAATGAGACAACCCAGAAGAGGTGTCTTATTAGAGTAAGGTACTTGGAGCAGGGATGTGCTCCACGTAACAGCTGCTGCTGTTAGCACTGAGGTCACCTACAGCAGCAAAGCAGGCTGTAAGCACAGGCCCCACTCACTCTGTGCCATCTTTTGTTAACTGCCATGTCTAGACTTCACTTTTTTTTTTGAGACAGAGTCTAGCTCTGTCACCCAGGCTGGAGTACAGTGGCCCAGTCTGAGCTCACTGCAACCTCTGCCTCCCGGGTTCAAGCAATTCTCCTGCCTCAGCCTCCTAAGTAGCTGGGATGATAGGCACCCACCACCACACCTGGCTAATTTTGTATTTTTACAAAGGGTCTCACCGTGTTGACCAGGCTAGTCTTAAACTCCTGACCTCGTGATCCACCTGCCTCAGCCTCCCAAAGTGCTGAGATATATTTTACTTTTAAATACTCCAGATATACAGTGCTATATGAAGTATGCTGCAGGTGTCCTCCTTGAGAATGCAGAGTCCATGGTGGACCCTAAAGTTCTAGTCAGGAGCCCAGACATGGGGCATCTATTATGAGCACTCTTGTTATTTAAAAAGCTCTACTGAATATCAAGAATGGTTTGATATCAGAAATATCAGAAATGAGCTATAATTGGTAACATTAAAGGCATTCAAAATATATGACATCTTAGTCCATTTTCACTACTATAACAATATACCTTAGACTGGGTAATTTATAACCAATGGAAATGTATTGCTCACAGTTTTAGAGGCTGAGAAGTTCGAGATCAAGGTGCTGGCAGATTTGGTGTCTGGCGAGGGCCTGTCTGGCGTAATCAGCGCCTTCTTGCTGCACCTCACATGGCAAAAAAGGTAAAACAGCTCCCTGAAGCCTCTTTTATAAGGGTGCCCATCCCATCCATGAGAGCTCCACCCTCATGACCTCATTATCTCCCAGTGGCCCCACCTCTTAATACTATTGCATGGGAGATCAGGTTTCAACATGTGAATTTTGGGGAGAGGACATCAACATTCAAGCCATCGCATAGGGATTGGATAAAATATTCAAGAAATTCTTCTCCACCCTTTGCAGGAAGAATCTAATAATGCCCAGACCCTCTTTTCCTTGGTGGAGATGTGTTATAATAGCCTTAAACCAACTGCAGGTCCTTACACTTGGAGGATCTTGTATGCCTGATGCCAGCTCTCAGGGTGACAGGATCTGCTTCCACAGCCTGGCACTGCCTTCTGGCTCCCTCTGCTCAGCGGTAGTCTGAGCACCTAAGAGACAGGGAGCTGAACTTCATTAAGCTTACAGCACAGGTTGATGAGCACTTTGGGGCCTGCCAGCAAATTAATGCTCCTTTAATAAATGTTTTGTGTGTGGCTGAAGCTGCTTTGAGAGTTGCTGTTACAAAAATTGAGGAGCAAAGAGTCAAGGGATGAGCCAGCTTTCATCTGCTTCAGAGGCATTCATTCTTTAGCTGCTTCTTGAACCTACCAAAAAGAAGCCAAGAGGTGTACATGACCCAACGGGCTTGGGTCTGTTTACAAGACGTTTTCAGTGTGCCTGTGCCACAAGCTTTCAAGGGCAAGATGCAAGGCAAGTTTCCTCTGCTCTGTAGCAGCCCCTCAGGCTAAAGACAGCTGTAGCTACCCCCATGGAGTAGCAGGCAAAAGCCACCAAGGTCAGGAGATCATAGTCAAGATGATCCCATGAGGAGGTGGACAGGACAAGAAAAGATTCAAGTCAATCATTGTTTCTCCCGGGTTGTCCTGAACATTAAACAGTCAACTTGAAAGAAGAAGCTCTTTCTCTCTCCCCACAGCAAATATAATCCAAAATCCCCATGTAAGGCAAATAGGAGTATCTGAATTCAGATTTCCAGGTCCCTAGTTGGGAGAAGGGCAGCATAGATCTTCATCAGAATCCAGCTCTGGGGTTTCCTGGACTTTAAGGATGCTTGCTTCAACCAAGTCCCCTGCGTGGCCCCTTTATATTGAAGAACCTGTTTTTGACTCCATCCTGACCTGCTCTCCTAACACTGGGAAGTGTATGTATAAACATGTTATTTCATGAAAACAGCATGTGTCACTAAATGAGGGTTCCAGAGAGTCAGCAGCATGCATTGACCCGAGAACACTGGCCTGAGAAACCCTGGCCACCATCTGCCAGAAACCTGAGACCAAGAGCTCATGGAAAACAGAAACCGCTGCTCTGTTCAGCCTCTGTAAAGTGCTCAGCGGTGCCAATGGTTTAACAGGCTCAGAAGACTGTGACATGGGACGGGGACACAGGTGAGGACATCTCTGTCATTTGAGCACATTTCCAAATCCCAAATCCTGAGCAGCAGTGCAGAGCTGAATGTGCATAACGCGTATCTCAGTTGATCATGGGGAAAATGCACTTCCTTGATCTAGATTCTCTGAAAATGACCTCAAAAGACATGAGCTTAGTTAGAGCTCAGTGATGCTCGTTGCCACAAGACAGCCCAGACTCAGAGCAGTGGTTTAACAACAGAAAGATCTCTTTGCTTGTGGAGTCTGGTGGGCCAGCCGTGCTCCTACATCCTGCAGCCACATGTACCATCTGGGGCAAGTGTCCAGTGAGGGTGCCACAGCCAGGGAGGCGAGGACAAGAGGGTCACTAGGGATGGTTTTAAGAACCGGGCTTAATCACCTTGGCCCACACCTCTGGCCACCCCCATCACTCATCCTGACTGTAAGGAAGCCTGGGAAATGTGGGGATCCTACACTTAAGCGAGGAGCCCATCGGTAAGGAGGAAGATGTTATACTGTCTACCCTAAGAGGTAAGCTGCTCTGGATGTGATGTGTGTACAGAACCAGTCACAAAGCCGTGTGCCCCAAACCCTCCTCCCCGCTCACACCTTAACCTGTCAGAGATTCCTTCTCTGTAGGATAAGAGACATTCGGGAATTCATAATACTCCTTCTGGACTAGACATGCCACCTGGAATGGAGGAAACCTGTTTTCCTAATTAATGCCATTTCAAGGTGCTGGCATGTGAGCAGCAGCGATAAAACTCTAGAAATTCTTCATGGCCAAGGTCAGAGTCCAGGAAGTACAGGTGGGTTATGAAAGCCAAGAAGAGGTAGGTTGAGAACAGAAAATGAGTATGAGCCCAGGTCAGGGTCAAGACAAGGAATGAGCTACTGAACCCTTGGGGTGGCAGCAGGTGGTGAACAGATGGCAAGAAGCTGTGGGAGGTGAGCACAGGGCCAGGGAGCAGGGAAGAGGCAACCGCAGGGAGAAACAGCACAGGTGTCCAAGGCACAGGTGTCCAGAGACACAAGTGTCCAGAGGCACAGATGTCCAGAGGCACAGGTGTCCAGAGGCATAGGAAGAAGAGCCCGCCTGCTGATCTGAGCAGAGGTCCTTGAGCATCATTACTGAGGACCCAGTGGAGGACTAGGGAGGGCCATGGGTGAATGGGGGATGAGGGAAGGAAGAGATGGGGCTACTTGTGCCTCCAACCAGAAATTGAAAGACTCCCAAATATGTGGGCTCTACTCAAGCTCCTCTGACCTCCCACAGGCTAAGCCCTGCCCCTCGAGACCAATTCCTGAGCCTGTCCACGCTCCGCTGCCTTCGCTGGCCTCCATGAATTTGACCCTTTTTTTGGCCCAAAAGAAAAGCAATAATCAGCTACCAGAATCCTCCTTCTTAGCTAGTTCCTGGGTTCCTGGTTCTGACCTGGTCCTCCCTCTGTTCTGGTATCATCCACAACCTGCCATGAGAGTGAGGTTTATTTTATTTACGTGTTTATTTATTTATTTATATTTGATTGCCCGGGGTATGAGTCTTAAGCCTGACCTTTCCAAAAACGTTCCTTTCCTCAGTCCGGGATCTTGAATTTTTCTTAAACCACTTCAAGAAAGTGGTCTGCTTCCTGTTCTGCCTACATTACTATATATATTAAAGGCAGTCCTGATTCTCAGCATGAGAACATTTATCTCTACAGGTCACTTTTTCAAAAAGGTTAAAGCAATTGAAAGAAGCCTTTCCCTTGATATCAAAGCCATAGACTTAGATGATTTTTGAAGCCCAAGAAATCCCACTCTAAAAAAATTAAAAATAAAAAGAAGCATTTCCTAAAAAGAAAAATACCTGCTGATTTTTCTTAGCCCAGAAAATTATTAGTTCACAAGGTGAATCTCCCCATGAATAAACTCAGACATGAATGGGGAAATAAATCATTTGACTATCTACACTTTTTTCTTTGTGACAGTCATCTTGTTGAAAAAGGCCATTATTTTTTGTGCTAAAGGAAGTGCCTTGCTAGGTAAAATGTATACACTATCTAAAATGTATGGAAAGATTCGTCTTTCCAGTGCATTTACTTCTGTTGCCTAATAAATTCCAGCAGAAGTGCTACAAATTACATTGCAGGTATAAATACCAGCATGTCCATGGTGTGGCTTCTATTAAGAAATCCAACATGAGGTCACCCTTAAACGACCTTGACGTTGTCTTGATCTCTCCCACCTGCATACACTGTGCCAGATGAAGCCCCAGGGATGGACCATTCCTTGATAACCACATGTTCCAGAGTTTCTATCTTTTTTTTCCCCACACCACATGTTTTTTTTTTAATGTTTTTTTTAAAGCTGTCCTCTTTTATTTTAGAAAATATGTCCATCAGAGCTATAGCCAGGTCTGGCATCAGATCCCCCTGCCTGCAGCCATTCCAATGGGCATGTGCCTCTTGCTATACCAGCTGTTAGGTGGCTTGAACAGACCTCCAGTTACAGCTGCTTTCACACCCATTTCGATACACACCCTCTGTTCTCCTCTTCTCCTTGATCCCCTCCCGCCTGGCTTCCACATCCAATGTTCCACTTGAACTGCTCATTCAAGATCACCAGGGACCTTCATGTCCTCACAGGCATGGAAGGTTTTGAATCATTATCCTGAACAACAGCCAGGGCAGAACAGTGCGGCTCACTCTCTCTATCTCCAAGTGACTCTTATTCTCAGATGCCACCTCCCTCTGGTTCGGCTTCTGCCACTCCAGCCCCTCCTCTGGGAGCTCCTCCTGCAAACCTGTCCTTGAATGTTTTGTTTCTCAGAGCTCTTCCCTTCTGCCTCCCCTACACAGCCTTATCAACTGTCACCCTCAGACGATCACCTCCAACCCACATGTCTCAGGACCAGTCAGCAAATCTGAGTGAATGTCCCTCAGGAAGCTTAAACTCTACGTGCCCAAAATGGAACTCAACATCATTCTGCAATATTATTCACGTTCTTCCAGCTGCTACTGAAGAAGAGAGCACCCTGTCTAGTGCACCCTGGAAATGGTATCCAAAATGTTTGGCTTGCCCAGGCGAAAACATGAACATCCTCCTTGCCGCCTCCCTCCTACATCCCATCAGGTAAGGGCCCTGCATTCTGCCTCTTCAGCATATGGGTTTGCTCTGGCCACTCCCATCCTCACCATTCTCAGAAGACCTTTCTTTCCCCTCCCAGCCCATCAGCCTTGATGACCTCCGTGCCCTGGTTCATTCTCCCCCAATCTCACCGCCACACTGCAGCTGGACCGAACTTCCCAGAACTTGAATCTGATCTGTCACTCCACTGCTTTAAGACTTCTAAACTCATCAATATTTTTTAGGATCTTTAGGATAAAATCTGAACTGTTAAATAACACTCAGGCGCTCACAGTCGAGGGCCCTGCCTGCTTCTGTAGCCTCATCTCCCTGCTCTTCTCCTGGCATCTCTGATGTGCAGGACCACATCCCACTCCCCTCTCATTCTCCTACAAATTTTACACAAGCTACACCAGCTGCCTCAAACAGTGCCCCTCTCTCCGCACCTCCTCTCCTGACACACACTCATTCAGGTGCACCCATGTGACCTGCTCCCACTACCCCTCTAGCTGTGGTTGAAGAAACATTTCCCTTTGGGAGAACTGCCCTGACCTAGTGGCTGAGATGGGTCTTGCTGTGGCGTGTTCCCTTGGCACCTTTGCTCTCCCGTCAACATAATCATCATACCTTAATTTTTCCCTGAATTGTATTTTCCCCCCACTAAACCTTAAGAACTACTTTGGCCACAGAACTACTTTGATTCATTCCCTACTATATCTCCAGGGCAAAACCAACACTGGGTAAGAGCAGGCACTAAATAAATGTTGAACAAATATAAGAAGGAATGAATGAAAAGGGAGATTAAATCTCACCTCCTCCACAAACCCTGATCCATTACTTCAGCCTACACAAGGGTCTCTCTAGCCCAGCACTATCAGTATTTTGAGCAGGACAGTTGTTTGTTTTGGAAGGCCATCCTGTGCATCACATGATGTTTAACAGCATCCTTAAATACTAGTAGCACAAGCCTCCCTGTAAGTTGTGACAATCAGAAGTATTTCCAGATGGTGAGCCATGAGATGTGAGAACCACTGGCCCTCACTGGACCCCCTCCCTTCTCTTGGCCTCTTCACTGCCCCTTGCAGTCATTACCGTCTGTTATCACACGATTTTTCCTTGCCAGGGTCAGGTACAGTAGTCCCGTCACCCCAAGGAGGAAATCCTCCTTGAAAACAGGGCTCTGTCCTCTTGGCATCCCCTGTAAACCCTCATGCAAAACGGATTGTAGCAAACAGGATTGGCATGTGCGGCCCTCCATGAAAGGACGGAACACCATATTTTAGGTGAAATTCTGACACTCCATCCTAACTCTATCCTTTCTGCCCTAATATCCTTAACATCTCAACATTGGAAAACTCAGCCTTATCAGCACGCTGCTACTGAATTCTTGATCGCGCACAGTGCTGTTCTGTGTGCTTCATAAAGAGGATTTAAAACAATGCAGAGTGAAGAATCACCTCATCTGGAATTCACTAAACTCTCATCTTCTAAAAATTCAACAAAGTCACCTGAACCCACAGCAAGCTGCCCATGCTTCAGTGGTCACTCGCGTGGAATGCTGCTTTCTCCCAGTAACTCAGTTTTACGCACCGCCTGGCACATTCAGGACATAACCAAAGAACTGGAGCCAATCTGCCCTTGACCCTGCAGCATCACATTTGACTTCTCTTAAACTATCTTCGATGTCTCTTGTGCTCTTTAAATAAATGATGATGATAATTAATATCAGCCAAAAAAAGTCAATGGTTAAAAATTAATTATTTATATTAAATATTTAGCAAGTGTTCATGTACTAAAGGTGATTTAGCATCATGGCAGTCCTTAAAAAGAATCCAAACATGCCATTTCCTATCATTAGAAAAATATATTCGTATTTAGAAAATCATCTTGATAAACAAATGTGCACACAAAAGTTTAACCTTATGTGCCCATCCTCAAATCTACAATAAGTCAGCAAGTTCAACAAAGCCTTTACTGTGAGTTCAGCCATGTGGAAAGAACACCTCCCAAAGTTGTAACTCTGTGCTCTGAGCCTGGTTCTGCCACAGCCACCCTGTGAGCTTGAGAACCTTTTCCTGTACATCTCCCTGGTTCTCAGTTTACTCATGTTTAAAATGGGGAGAAAGGGTCAGGCGCAATGGTTCATGCCTATAATCCCAGCACTTTGGGAAGCCAAGGCAGGAGGATCACTTGAGCCAAGAGTTCAAGACCAGCCTGGGCAACATAGGGAGGCTCTGTTTCTACAAAAAAAAGTATTATTAAAAAAAATTAGCTGAACGTGGTGGTGCATGTCTGTGGTCCCAGCCACTCAGGAGGTAGGGGCAGGAGGATCACTTGAGCCAAACAGTTGAAGCTACTGTGATCCATGATGGCGCCACTACACTCCAGCCAGGTGACAGAGCAAGACTCTGTCTCTGAAAATAAATTAATTAAATTAAATTTAAAAATGAAGTGAGGAGAAAAATTGAACATGAAAGCCAAGATCCCTTTTGGAACTAAAATTTCATAGTTTTGAGCATATACCATGACACTCTTTCTTAACCCCAAAATGACTTTTCTGCCCTTTGTTAATTGGCAAGTGACAAACATAAAATTGGTAAAAATCATATCTACACTGTCCTGGAATTAAATGGCACAAAAGAGAAATCCATTATTTTGGCATAGGGACAATTTTCCTGGACTCAGAAGTTAGCAATGAGGGGCTTACATAGAAATATTCACATAGCACAAAGCTCCAGATCAGCAGACTTAAAGAAAATATGCGGACATTCAGAAACAAAGGGGATAAAAAATAAGGTTTCAAGATGGAAGTGATAACCATGAAACTCAGAGAACACATCCCCAAGAAAGGACCTGGCACCATCTTTGTCATTCTCTTTGAGGTGGTTCTTCCAAATTCAGGAATTCACTTTGGTAAACTTTTTCTTGGAGGGTTTCTTCCCTTTCCCAGCTCTCTCCAATGAGCATGGAAAATGACCACAGACAAACCTGAGTGTAGGTGTGATAGAAGCAAGAAGTAGAAAATGCACTAATGAGCCGCCCAGTGGATCCACTCCACATTTCTACAGTTAGTTATTAAGGCAGTCACATCAGTCAAGGCTCATTTACAGGAAGCAGAAACCACTCTAGCTATTTTAAGCAGAACAAGACAACGCATGGAACTAAGTATCCATAAAATTTTCAGAAGGATTGGAAGAGGGAGCTGAGCCTCCAGGAATAACCCCCAGAACCAAGGGCCAAACTGGCCCTCAGAGGCCAGTTAGAAATATAGGAGTTAAAAGTCCAGCCCTAGTATGACTCACCACAGGGAACACTGGCTCCTCTTGCTCCAAGCTAGGGACAGAAACCACAATGCTGAACTCCTCTGCCTTCAAATGAGCGATGCTCAAACACTGCACCGGCTGCCAACACTGCTGTGGTGCCTGCAGCATCCAGCAGCTAAACCCTGTCATCTCCATGACCCTACTTGACAGCAGAACAGCCAAAGCAGGAGAATGAGGGTCCGTCTGAATCTGCACTTCCAAATCTCAGCAAGCCACCTCTGAAGGCTAGAACCCAATTCATATTCATAACCAGAGTTGCAAGAACAGTTAGCCTCTAGACTCTGCAGTACAGGAAAGGTCATTCCGTAATGGAAGGAAGCTGGAATACATATTGAGTTCCAGTCCACCATATCCACCAGAGTCGAGATGGAAGACATAAGTAAAGTCCCTCATAAGATCCTAAAAACAGTAACAAAGCTACTGTCCAATGAATCTCAACCGAGTTATAACATAAGACTTCTCCAGATCAATTTTTATCACATTTATTTCAATGAAGACATAACATTTTCAGATCAATATTTTATAGATTTGCATATGCTATAAAAGTCTTAGCTCTTATATGCTCCCTGTACAATTTTTAAGTTATTTTTCTTAAGATGAAGAAGTAATAAAATAGAGGGAAGTCTGTGGCTTTATTTACTCACTTATATATTTACCAGCCTGCTATTGATATTAGATTCCAGGTGCTGGACCAGCCATGGAGATGCCAAGGAGGAGGGGTGATGAGTTAAGATCATTGGCTTTAGCAGAAATCATGTCCAGTGTAAGTCCCATTTCTGCCACTTACCAGCTATATGACCTTGGGCAAGTTCTTTACCTGTTCTCTGACTCAGTTTATCCACTTGTCAAATGAGAATAATGATACACTCTTTAGGAAGCTGTCACACAAGGGTTAACTGAGATAATATGTATTGCTTTTAGAACAGTGATTTGACCATATATTCCTCAGTGTTCTGCAGAGAAACAGAATAGACTATGCATATAAATATATATAGGGAGAGAAATTTATTTTAAGGAACTAGATCATGCAATTGTGGGAGCCGACAAGTCCAAAATCTGCAGGGTAGGGTAGCAGGCTAGAGACCCAGGAAAGAGCTGATCTTGCAGCTTGAGTCTGAAGGCAGTCTGGAGACAGATTCCCTCTTCTTCTGGGAGGTCTGTCTTTTCTCTTAAGATCTTCAGCTGATTGGACGAAGCCCACCCACATTATGGAGGGCAATCTACTTTAGTCTAGGTCTACTGATTTAAATGTTAATCACATCTAAAAAACAGCTTTACAGCAACATCCAGACTTATTTGATCAAATATCTGGGTACCATGGCCCAGTCAAGTTGACACATAAAATTAACTATCAGAATCTATTAAGAGAGTTCAGAAAACAATGCTGCTGTGGTTAAGCTATAATCGAGGACTTGAAGGAGTTTGCATCTAGCAGTAAAGATAATGACAATGCTTTGTGATCAGTTCTATGAAACAGATGTTTGGCAGACCATGGGTATAGGCAACAGGGTATGTGTAGAAAGCAAAAATGTGAGGGAGGGTTCTGAGAAGTAGGAAAGAAGGCTTATGTCACAGGCTCTGGGACAGCCTCTGCAAATGCAGATGTCTCAAGAGTAAGAAGAGAACCCTATGTGGACACCTGAAAGACCAGAGATGTACAGTTTCCCCTTACCAGGCCTGAGCACATTAGGGTCCAGTGAAAATGCCTTCCTTAAATCAGGAGGATCCCCCACTGGTCTAGGTGGGGTTGGGTATTCAAGGTAGCCGCAGGCAGCAGAGGTGGGGATGGACAGTCAGAGTCATGGTCAGCAGGCAGTGAGGTCATGGTTGGGAAAACAAGCAGGGCATTAAGCTCAAGGGAAAGAATAGAAACAAGACCACAAGCTCCCAGTCAGGAGATGGGAGAGTCAGTGTGAAAAATAAGGAGTGAGGTCAGGAGAAGGGAAAGCTTAGAACTCAGCTACAAATGCAAGCTTGTACAAAACACTGCCCTGTCCCCACTCCTTGGCATTTATAGCCAGGTAGTACCACAGTAGCAGCAGACTATAAAGGACCATGTGGAAATGGACAAGTGGAATCACAGGCCCCTGGTGCCAGCAAATGGCTGGCCATTGTTGGTACTAGAGCTTTGACCACTGAAAGAATCCATTTTTCCAGGGCACTGTGGAGCCACAAAGTCCAGAAACCAATAGCCTGGTCACGGCGCTAAGTCATGGCGCTCAGTCGGTCATGGTGCTTTGCCAAGGAGCCGTCCTTTCCTCGCCTCCTCGGCCCGCAACACCCGAGGGTCGCAGACATCCTCATCTCCAGTCATTTCCCCCAGCCTGGTCCATTCCCAGTGAGGTTAAGATTCACTTTTAAGCCAAAATTTCCAAACGCATTTCTTACATCCTTGAGCCGCAGATTGAATGCTTGGCCCAGGTTATATCCTGGGTGCTCAGAACGTTTTGCTGCCAACAATTTGGCCCAAGTCCCCAAAGGCGTTCCTCCATAGTGGAGATGCTAATAGGTTTTGAGTAAGTGAAAAGCATTTGACAACAAACAGAAACTTGAACATATTGATATCTCCATCACTGACAGCAAGAGCCAGAGACAGACAAGCGGGATTCATCTTGATTGGCATATGGCAACAATAGCGCATAGACTCAAAGTTCTCCCAGAGCCATGTGTGCTGCCGATTGTGAAAGAAAGAAGGATGACAAGCAGAGGAAGTCCTTTGAGATTGTTTGGCAAAATAAACTGATAAAAGGCCCACTGGGCATTGATGTTAGAAAGACTCAAGATAGTTAAACCTAAAAAAAGAGTCTAATGCAACCTCTTTTACCTAACGTCTCCTATAATTTTTACCCTTCTGCAAATTTTAAGTGGGTGTGTGAATCATTTAAAGCTATTTCTGTCTTTTCTAAACTTCCAGTTATACCACCCACAGCACCAAACGGAAGGGAATTGTAATCAATTTTTTAACTAAATTCATGTAAAATAAATTTAGACAGAAAGGATCTGAGTAACAAAGCCATTTTATTCAACTAAGAAATCAGATTTTGACAGCTAAGGCTTTTTTTTAAATCAAATCTATTTTTCAGAGAATTTATTAAAATGCTCATCAGATACCATCAGGCACTGTAACAGAACTACAACTAACCCACTGTTCTCACATGGGTCATATTGGTAATGGGAAATAACATATTAGATAGATGAAAGGGGTTATTTTCCCAGCCTGGCCACCAAAGAGCTGTATGTCCTGAGAAAGTCACTTCATCTCTAAGCTTTGTTTCTGTACTTGTGAAATAGGGTGCTAAAGTTGATGCAATGATGACACAATTCTTTACCCCTCTTGTATGCTCACCCTTTAACAGGTAACTTAGTAATGCCCTCCACTCTGACCCTAGGCTCAGCCACATGACTTTGCTCAATAGAATACAACAGAAACAATGCCCCAGTTCCCAGCCTAGGGTGTCCTTGCATGTTTCCACTGGCTTTCTTGAGCCTCTGCCATTGCCATGGGAAAAACAGCCCTGGGCCAGCCCCCTGAACCCTGAGAAGGAAGAGAGAGAAGTAAAGCAGAGATGAGTCTCCCCGCTGAGACTCTCCAGCCAAATCCAGTCTGCTCTCATTCCACATCAGCAAATGCAGCTGAGATCAGCAAAGCCACCCGACTAAGCCATTCAGGAAAATAAATAACTCAGGATGGATTGTTATACAACAAAACCTAAGTTGCACAGGACAGTATCACCCATTCCAACTATCTTACTAGTGTGTTGGAAAGATCAACTACAAATATGTATATAAAAGCACTTGAAAGACTGCAAATCACCTCCCAGCCATGAGGAAGACCACATGCTCTATAACCCATATGCCCTATTCCTGCATCTTGGGCAGTCTCTCCAGGTAGACCCTCCATTCTAAAGCTAACTTCCTTGGAGACTAAATTTCTATATCATGCCTCACAAATATATTCTGCCCTTCTACTCAGTCCCTTTAGATACTGGTAGACATCATGCTTAATTCATTCTTCTAACTCAACCCATCTCTTTCCCAACAAAAAAAAAAGAAGAAAATTTTAACAGCTCCCTTGGCTCCACGTTCTGCAGAATCTAGGGCCAGACAGTCCTCCTCCTCTTTGGTCCACACTGTTTCCTTTACCCTCATCAGATATTCTGTAGTCATGACTTAATCTGGGAGGGGACTCAAACATATGGTATATCATTATTACAAAAGGTCACGGCAAAATTAACTTTATGCCAGAGGAACTGTTTATTCTACTAATTGTCACTTAGATGGCTTATTGAATATTAGGTAGCTTAGTTAACAAACGCTTTCCCAAGGCTACTTAAACATGCTTCTTCTTGCTTTGTTCTGGGATACATGTAACTATAGTTAGCAATGCAGAGTTGCTTTCCTTCAGGGTGGGCTAGTACATGCTTGGAATACTACCTTCCCTGGCACTCAATTTGGAGACGGGCAAGGGATGGCCAATGACTGTCCTAAGGTAAACTCTGTGTCCTTCATTGGTAAATTGTACAGGTCCATGCCATGTCTAGTGAGGGTCACCAAAGGAAAACTGGCACCCAAAGCATAGCCACCAGCATAGACACCACCAAGGTTGTTGTGGGAAGGAGCAGCATATCCTACTACAGTTACCGACCACAGCCTGACCTGCTCCCAACTGAACCATGGGAGAAAGGCAATACCCAAGCAGAACTGGGCACAGCTTATTACCTCTCCTAACTTGACCTGTCTCCAAGATACAGAGATGGAGTTGTGGTCAATGGACAGCTTGAAAAAGAGGTGATCTCTGTCCTAGATCCTTGGCTACAGGGGACAACTACTTATTACCCCAAGAGGTAATACTCAAGCCCACCTAAAATCAGCCAAGCAATACCTGTGAAAGTCCATTTGTGCGTGTCATTAGATAATATGGAGATTAGGATCATGAACCCCAAAGTAGCAAAAAAGGAATCAAAAGGAGCAGTTGAGAAATTTACCACCAAAGATCCAGGACCCACAAGAAAGGCAGAATTTTTTCAAGCAAAGGAAAATACTTTAAGTGCTTTTAAAACTTTTCAATTAACAGTTCACAGGCATCTGCTGAGTGCCTGTTACAGGACCATCACGAAGGCTAGGAAGAATACAAAGAAAATCAAGACAGACTATCTGCCTCAGAAATTACAAAACTGGTATAAAATTTATTACACAAGAAACAATAGCTAAGAATAACACAATGCATCAGTTGTTCTCAATTTCCTGTGCAATTGAGGATCACTTAGGAGACTTGTTAAAAAAAAAATACTGAAGCCCAAGTGCACCAAACCTCATGCATCAGCATCTGCAGGAGATGGCCAGTGACCACGATGCACACCTGGTTAGGGGACCGTGGGACGTACACAGTGCTCAGAGAATTCAGAGGAGATGGAATCAGTTGAACATCCTGGACTACTTAGAAACAGTAGCTACTCTAGACATCAGTGCTGCTTCCACAGGGAGAAGCCTGACTCCCAAATCCAGCAAGCAAATGCTGAATCATGGGCTTGGCACATTTAGTGTTACTTTTTAAGATAATGCTGAAATTACTGTTTTCCGAGGCTGGCCTTGAGACTTTCAGAAAATAATGTTCACTCAATTTGCCCATGACTCAAACTAACAAGAAGGGGGTGATCTGAAAGCTCCCCATCAGCTCAGGAAGAATGACATTCCTAAAAAGCATTCAACTGTTTCAAACTATTGCTTAAGGCTACCTGGCAGACTTTGTGATGTCAAAGATTCCTTCCACCTCAAATAGAAAGCTCCCCAAAATACATTTCTATTCTGGTAAGTTATGATCAAAAGGTGGGACCTGAGCATTTTGATATCTTTCTGCCCTTGTGTGAGTCACTGTGTGGAAGTAGATTAAACTAAATGATGAAGGTTTTTATCAGATGATAAATAGGATGTCAAGTCAGTACTCAGGCAATACAACTGTACAATGGAAAATCCATACTTTACTGTCCTAAAAGAGGCATGGCACTCTGCTTCAAATGTATTTTTTAAATATGCATATGCTGGCCAGGCACGGTGGCTCACACCTGTAATCCCAGCACTCTGGGAGGCTGAGGCAGGCGGATCACCTGAGGTTGGGGGTTCAAGACCAGCCTGACCAACATGGAGAAACCCCATCTCTACTAAAAATACAAAACTAACTGGGTGTAGTGGCACATGCCTGTAATCCTAGCTACTCAGGAGGCTGAGGCAGGAGAATCACTTGAACCCAGGAGGTGGAGGTTGCAGTGAGCCAAGACTGCTCCATTGCACTCCAGCCTGGACAACAAGAGCAAAACTCCATCTCAAAAAATAAATTTTATATATATGCATACACCAAACAAATGCTGAGTGTCCCCGTGTGCTAAGCACAGTATCAGCTGCAGGGGACACAGTGGAGAGCAAACCAGACAAGGTCTTGCCCTTGTGGGCCAACAGCCTAGTGAATGGGACCCCACCCAAGTACTGAATGAGGAGGGAGGAGTGCCACTGGAAAGATGCTGTGAAAATCATACCACAAAACTAGGTCTTTCAAAGCCAGGACACCTCCATTATTTCACTGTCTATGCCATTTTCCTTTTTCCTCCCAAATTACTTTCCAGAATAGCTGCCTTCACCTGCACCTCTCACCAGCAGGACACAGAGTGCCCCGTGTCCACCTTAATGCTGATGTTTTCCAACTTCAAAATGTCTGACAGTTTGATGGTTATCTTGACTTAATTGGCATGTCTCTGGTTGCTGATGAGATTGAGCATCTCTCCATATGCTGACAAGCATTTGGCTTTCCCCCCTGCAAACTGTCTACCATGTCCTTTCCCTGTGTTTCTATTGGTTTCCTGCCTTTTCATACTACAGAAACTAATCCTTCCTTGGTTGTGTGACTTACAAATACCTTCTCCCAGGGTATCAGTGCTGGTTGTGGTGTCCAGGGTGGGTACTCACTGCCCCTCCCTGAAGGAGGATTACACGCATACCTGACCCATTGATGAGAATCTTGACCACATGACTTGCCTTGGTCCTTAAAATGCGAGCGGAAGTGACGTGATTTTTTTTTTAAGGAAAAGTGTTAAGAGCCATTTTACAAAACCACCATGGAATTTAACTCAAAGAGAGGCTGCTCTTTCAGCCTGAATCCTGGAATGGAGACCCAGGGAGCAGACCCATGGCCCACCCACAGCCACCTCAGCAGAACTCGGTCTTTATTACTATAAGCCCTGGAAATTTTGGTGTTTCTTGCTACCACAGAGAAGCCGGACAATTCGAAGACATACTGAAAGTGAGGTGCCAGCAATAATAAAACACAAAACACAGGCATGGGCTTTAGGGCTGACTGGCAGGTGGCAAGAAAACCGATCTCACAGGCTTTTTATGTAACGGTGAAGCATTTGAAAAAACCATTGCCTGTGATAACTAGAAGGCAGAAAGTGTAACTAATAAACTTATGGTTCTAGCAAAGAAATGGGAAAACAGAATGTGGATAACACTGGATATTTGCTAATGCCTGCGTTTGACAAGGCGCAGTAAGAAAGAAATAAGCTCATAAAAGAAATGGCCGTTTTGCAAGAGGAATTCAAAGAGAGTTCAGAGAGGCCATAAATTTCAGGACTTGCAGGGTTAGAAAATGGAACTGTTTCTCATCTCCAATTGGCAAAAGATAAAACTGAGAAGGCCTTGAGCTATAAAGTCCAATTAAGATTCATCCTTGGGGCAAAGATAAAGTCAAGTAGCCTTGTCAGCCAATTGTTAGAGCTCTAATTGGGCAGAAAGGGAGAGAAAGTGGAGATGAAGTATTGTAAGTGAACTAACTCTTCAGAGAAAGTGGCAATATGTGATGTCTTAAAATTAGTAATTCCATCAACAGCAACATAAGCATAGTATTCAGAAATATGGAGGTGTAATTGTTTCCCAGTGCTGTGTAACAAATACACAAACCTAGCTGCTTAAAGTTACTTTAAAAACTTACTACCTCACAGTTTCCATGGTCAGGGGACTTGGCATTGGTTAACTGGGTCTTCCACTCAAGATCACATCAGGCTAAATCGAGGTGTCAGCCAGCGCTGTGATCCCATGTGATGCTTGGGGTCTTCTTTCAAATTCACTTGTTGTTAATTCTTTTACAGTTGTAGAACTGAGGCCCACCAGCTCCCAGAAACCACCCACCACTCCCCACCATGTGGCCCTCTCCACAAAATGACAGTTTGTTTTCTAAAGACTGGTAGAGAGGATCTCTGTTGCTTTGCATATCTCTGACTTTCCTCGTCTCATCTCTACACCCTCTTTTTTTTTTTTTTTTTTTTGAGACAGAATCTTACTCTGTTGCCCAGGCTGGAGTGCAGTGGCATGATCTCAGCTCACTGCAACCTCTGCCCCCCGGGCTCAAGTGATTCTCATGCCTCAGCCCCCCAAGTCGCTGGGATTACAGGCGTATGCCACCACACTCAGCTAATTTTTGTAGTTTTAGTAAAGACAAGGTTTTGTCATGTTGGCCAGGCTGGTCTTGAACTTCTGGCCTGAGGCAATCCACCCGTATTGGCCCCCTAAACTGTTGGGATTACAGATGTGAGATACAGGCATGACCCACCACATCAAATCTAGAGCCTTGAGACCCTCTTTGAAAGGGCTCATCTGGTTAGGTCAGGCCCACTCGGGATAACCTCTTTCAATTAACTTAAAGACCATTCATTAGAAACCTTAATTACCTCTGCAAAATCCCTTTACCCTTTCTATATAATATAGCCTTGTCACAAAAGTGATATCCCTATCACATTGGCAAGTCCCACCCACACTCAAAGAGAGGGGATTAGACAGGCATGTCCACCATGCAGAGGAAATCCTGGGGCCATCTTAGAATTCTGCCTACCATGGAGGTAGTCACAGAATACAAATTTTAAAGTGTTTTCCTCTGAGGAGTGAAATTGTTAAAGGGGAGAGTTATAAGAAGAACATAATCTGTACAATTTGGTTTTTAAAACCACCTACAAATATTGTCTTGATATAAATTTATCTTAATTTTAATAAACTATTTAATATAGACCACAAAAAATAGCATGAGCAAAGAAATAAAAATGCACTCAACATTGGAAAGCAATCAAAACAAATTTTCCCCTACAAAACAGACTAGCTCCATGAAGCAAGTAAAAACCTTTTTTTAATTTCCGATTCGTATTTTCAAAAACCAAGAAAAGATATAATCTTTAATCAAATGAAACAATTCTACATCACAAATACTGGTTTCAGATTTAAAATTACTGGCAATACATTTAAAATGCAATGGAAGTTAAGAACAGAAGATTAGACACTGTGATGAACCAAATAAGTCATTTAGAAGATTGGTGCAGGGAATTAAAAACTCAGTAAATTAGATAAGGAAATACGACTTACCTTAAATCTACATATAAAGGAATCTACTGAAGGAAAGAACAATGTGAGAAATATAATAACGTTTTTAAATGATAAAATTACATTTTTCTAATCAGGTAAATAATAACTTCATTATAGTTGGAAAAAATCCACCACATTTGGGAAGATTAATAAAAGTATATTCAGGTTGCAGTAGGCAGAATAATGGCCTCCCAAAGAGTTCACATCTCATCTCTAGAACCTTTGAATATGTTATACCACATGGCAAAGGTGAATTAGGGTTGCAGGTGGGATTAAGGTTGCTACTCAGCTGACTTCAAAATAAAGAAATTAACCTGGACTATCCTGGTGGGCCAAATATAATTGCAAAAGTCCTTAAAGGATTTTTAAGAACTGAAGAGGGAGGCAGAAGAGGAAAATCCAGAGAGAAGCATCAGAGAAATGCAGAGAACAAAAGGAACTCAGCCTGATTTTTCTGGCTTTGAAGATAGAGGAAGGGGCCATGAAGCAGGGAATGTGAGCAGCATCTAGAAGCTGGAAAAAGCAATGAAACAGATTCTCCTGGAGAGCCTCTGGAAAGGAATGCAGCCCAGCTAAGATCTTGACCTTAATCCAGGAAGAGCTGTGTTGAACTCTAATGGCCAGAATTGTAAACTAATAAATTTGCATTGTTTTAAGCCACTAAGCTTATGATAATTGATTCACAGCAGCAATAGAAAATATAAGGGTTAAACACATTCAGGTGACTGACAGTTTTATATTCAAAAGCAAAGACAATGTCTTACATTCATTTACTTGGGGGAAAAAAATGATACCTACAAATTAAAAGTAAAATCATGTTGGCATCAGATTTATCTTCCATAGCAGTCATGGCAGAGGAAAATAAAATGTTATCCAGTTATGGGGAAGGAGGAGTGAATTATGATCCAAAAATATTAAGCCCAAACAATTTGAAGTTAGAAGCAACAAAAAGACACTCTCGGGCATGCAGGAAAAGTATAATGATTACCTATATCTCCTCAAATTTAAGCAAATGCACAGAGAAAATAATCCAGTCATCCAATAAATAAATAAAAATGCATTCACTTATTCAACAAATATTTATTGAGAACCCCCTTCTCAAAAAATAGTATTAAGGAATACAGCCGCAGAGATGTCAACTGCCTTAGTAAAGATCACACAGGTAAAATTTCAGTTCTCATGGAGTTTATATGCAAAGTGAGAGAGACAATCTATTAACAAGCAAACAAATAAACAATATAATATTAGTTTGTGATACTGCTAAAAAAAAAAAAAAAAGTAAAACAAGATAAGAGTGACAAGCCTGGAGGAGAAATATTTTTGATAGGAGTTTCTTAGAGTGTCTTTCAATGATGTGATTCTTAAGCAGGGAACTTAAGAAGAAATAACCCATATAAAATGTACAGTTTAAAAAATGCCAGTGAAGCAACAAAATCTTTGAGGCTGAAACTAGTTTAGTATGTTTGATGGACAGCAAAATGTTCCATATCGCTGTTTGGGCTTCCTCACCGTATAGCGGCTAAGTTCTATGCACAAGCATCCAAAGAGGACCAGATGGACACTATATTGCCTTTTATAGCCTAACCTTGAAATTACATAGTCTCACTTCTGCTGTTGTCACGAGTCCACCCACATTTAAGGCAGAGGGAACATACACCCCAGTTTTCCATAGAAGTGTTGAGGACCTACTGTAAAAAAGAGCATGACAAACAGGAGCTATTTTTTGGCCATTTGGGGAAAATACAATTCGCCACAGCATACTGAAACAAATGACACATCAAGGCAAAAAAATAAAGCAATGAGCGAAGACATCACAGAAAGCTATAATCAAAAAAATAGCAAAAGAGACAATATGGTTGAAATAGAATACATGGAGAAATTTATAAGTGGACAAGGAGAGTCAATTTATATCAATGAAAGGCAAACGTCACAATGTAATTGTTGGGTTTTGCTGTGGAACCAACCACTCCAAAACTTAGCAGCTTAAACAAGAGCCATCTATTTAGCTCACTATTCCATGGGTTGGCAATTTGGGTTGAGCCTAACTGGGCAGTCCTCATCTCAGCTGGGCTTATTCTTCGTGTGTGATCAGCTGCCATGACTCTGCAACCAGGGTTGGATGACTGGGCCAACAGGGGCAGCAGTGGAAATGAGGCCACGTGGATCTCATATCCAGCCTGCTGCCCAGTGCTTGTCTACCCGGCTGCTGTAGTAGGAGTACCAAGAGCAATGAAAGAGCAAGCCCTGTGAGAAGGTGCTTTTCAAGCCTATGCTTCTATCATGTCTGCACCCATAAATGTTTACAAGTTAAGTAACTTAGCATCAAAATAAACTACTAAAGCTAACAAAAGCATACGAAGAAACTGATAAAAATCACAATGATTGCTTCACCTGGAGTTCTCAATCTTCAGACAATAAACAATAATTAAGGTTCAAATAAATAATTAGATCAACAAATATCCATTTTTTTCTATAAAGAATATGCATCTTTTTACAATGTCCTTGGAACATTTACAAAAGTTGATCATACCTTTAGGCCTTAAATTTTTTAAAGGATGTTAGGGGGTCTAGAAAAAAAGAAAATCTTAATAAATCTAAAAAAATAGAAGTTACATAGGCCATATTCTGTCCAAATGCAATAAAACTAGAAATTAACAAAATTATAAGCAAGAAAATTCAAACCATTAGGAAATGAAAATGTCTTCCTAGATATATTTTGGGTCCTAATTATGGATGATTTCGAAAATTTTAAAAATCACAAAATTAAATGTCAAAAACATTCTTCTCAGCACCACACTGCACTTACTTTAAAATCGACCACATAATTAGAAGTAAATCACTCCTCAGTAAATGCGAAAGAATGGAAATCATAACAACCAGTCTCTCGGACCACAGTGCAATCAAATTAGAACTCAGGATTTAAAAACTCACTCAAAACTGCACTACTACATGGAAACTGAACAGCCTGCTCCTGAATGACTACTGGATAAATAATGAAATGAAGGCAGAAATAAAGATTTTCTTCAAAACCAATAAGAACAAAGACACAATGTACCAGAATCTCTGGGACACATTTAAAGCAGTGTCTAGAGGGAAATTTATAGCAATAAATGCCCACATGACAAGCGAGGAAATATCTAAAATCGACACCCTATTGTCACAATTAAAAGAACTAGAGGAGCAAGATCAAACAAATTCAAAAGCCAACAGAAGATAAGAAATAACTAAGATCAGAGCAGAACTGAAAGAGATAGAGACTTCAAAAAAATCAATGAATCCAGCTGGTTTTTTGAAAAGATCAACAAAATAGATAGACCACTAGCCAAACTAATAAAAAAGAAAAGAGAGAAGAATCGAATAGATGCAATAAAAAATGATAAAGGGGATATCACCACCGATTCCACAGAAATACAAACTACCATCAGAGATTACTACAAACACCTCTGTGCACATAAACCAGTAAATCTAGAAGAAATGGATAAATTCCTTGACACATACACCCTCCCAAGACTAAACCAGGAGGAAGTCAAATCCCTGAATAGACCAATAACAAGTTCTGAATTGAGGCAGTAATTAATAGCCTACCAACCAATGAAAGACTACGAGCAGATGAATTAACAGCCAAATTCTACCAGAGGTACAAAGAAGATCTGTTACCGTTCTTTCTGAAACTATTCCAAACAACAGAAAAAGAGGGACTCCTCCCTAACTCATTTTATGGGGCCAGCATCATCCTGATACTAAAACCTGGCAGTGACGCAACAAAAAAAGAAAATTTCAGGCCAACATACCCAATAAATATCAATGCAAAAATCCTCAATAAAATACTGGCAAACCAAATCCAGCAGCACATCAAAAAGCTTATCCACCACAATCAACTCAGCTTCATCCCTAGGATGCAAGTCATGTTCAACATATGGAAATCAATAAACGTAATCCATTACATAAACAGAACCAATGACAAAAACCACACCATTATCTCAATAATAAGGCAGAAAAGCCCTTCAATAAGATTCAACACCCTTTCATGCTAAAAACACTCAATAAACTAGGTATTGATGGAACATATCTCAAAATAATAAGAGCTATTTATGACAAACCCACAGCCAATATCATACTGAATGGGCAAAAGCTGGAAGCATTCCCTTGGAAAATCAGCACAAGATAAGGATGCCCTCTCTCACCACTCGTATTCAACATAGTATTGGAAGTTGTGGCCAGGGCAATCAGGAAAGAGAAAGAAATAAACGCTATTCAAAGAGGAAGAGAGAAAGTCAAATTGTCTCTGTTTGCAGATGACATGATTGTATATTTAGACAACCCCATCATCTCAACCCAAAAACTCTTTAAGCTGATAAGCAACTTCAGCAAAGCCTCAGGATACCTGACAAAAATCAATGTACACATCTGGATCCAAGATGGCTGAATAAGAACAGCTCTGGAGTGCAGTTCCCAGCAAGAACAACACAGAGGGTGAGTGATCACTGCATTTCCAAACGAGTTTTTACTGCCCACAGACCAGGAGATTCCCAGGTGGAAAAGGCAGCAGCACATCAGGAACTTATAAATAAAGCTCCACCTTCCCAGGACAGAACACCTGGGAAAAAAAGGTGGTTATGAGCTCTGCTGCAGCAGACTTAAATGTACCTGCCCAGCAGCTCTGAATGGAACAACGGAGCTCACAGCTCAAACTCTTGAGCTCCTATAAGGGACAGACTGTCTCCTCAAGCAGCTCCCTGACCCCCATATATCCAAAGAGACACCTCATAAAGGAGAGCTTAGGCTGACATCTGGTTGGTATCCTTCTAGGACAAATATAACAGAAGAAGAAACTGGCAGCAACCCTTACGGTTCTGCAGCCACCACAGGTGATCCCCAGGCAAGGAGGGTCTGGAGTACACCTCCAGCAGGTCTACAGGAGAGGGGTCTGACTGTCAGAAGAAAAACTAAAAAACTGAAAGAAATAACTTCATCATCAACAAAAAGGACATCCACTCAAAGACCTCATCCAAAAGTTACCAACTACAAAGACCACAGGTAGCTAAATCCACAAAGACAGGAAGAAACCAGAGCAAAAAGGATGAAAACATCCAAAACCAGAACAACTCTCCTCCTCCAAGGGATCATAACTCCTCACCAGCAAGAGAACACAGTTGGATGGATAATGAGTCTGATGAATTGACAGAAACGGGCTCAGAAAATGGGTAACAACAAACTTCTCTGAGCTAAAAGGACATGTTCTAACCCAATAAAAAGAAACTAAGAACCATGAAAAAAGGCTTGATGAAATGCTGACAAGAATAAACAGCTTAGAGAAGAATATAAAAGAATTGATGGAGCTGAAAAACACATGAGAACTTCGCAAAGTATACACAAGTTTCAATAGCCAAATCAACAAAGCAGAAGAAAGGATATCAGAGATTGAAGATCAGCTCAATGAAGTAAAATGAGAAGGCAAGATTGGAGAAAAAAGAGTAAAAAGAAATTAACAAAGCCTCCAAGAAATATGGGATTATGTGAAAAGACCTAATCTACGTTTGATAGGTGTACCTGAATGTGACAGAGGGAATGAATCCAAGCTGGAAAACATTCTTCAGGATATTATCGAGGAGAACTTCCCCAACCTAGCAAGGCAGGCCAATATTCAAGTCCAGGAAATACAGAGAACACCACAAAGATATTCCTCAAGAAGAGCAACTCCAAGGCACTAATTGTCAGATTCACCAGGGTTGAAATGAAGGAAAAAATGTTAAGAGCAGCCAGAGAGAAAGGTCGGGTTACCCACAAAGGGAAGCCCATCAGACTCACAGCAGATCTCTCGGCAGAAACCCTACAAGCCAGAAGAGAGTGGGGGCCAATATTCAACATCCTTAAAGAAAAGAACTTTCAACCTAGAATTTCATATCCAACCAAACTAAGCTTCAAAAGTGAAGGAGAAATAAAATCCTTTATGAACAAGCAATTGCTGAGAGATTTTGTCACCACCAGGATTGCCTTACAAGAGCTTCTGAAAGAAGCACTAAACATAGAAAGGAACAACCTGTACCAGCCACTCCAAAAATGTACCAAATGGTGAAGAGCATCGACACAATGAAGAATCTGCATCAACTAATAGGCAAAACAACCAGCTAGGATCAAAATGGCAGGATCAAATTCACACATAACAATATTAACCTTAAATGTAAATGGGCTAAATGCCCCAGTCAAAAGACACAGACTGGCAAACTGGGTAAAAAGTCAAAACCCATTGGTGTGCTGTATCCATGGCAAATTAGATAAAAAGTCAAAACCCATTGGTGTGCTGTATCCAGGAAACCCATCTCATGTGCAAGGACACACATAGGCTCAAAATAAAGGGATGGAGGAAGATTTACCAAGCAAATGGAGAGCAAAAAAAAGCAGGAGTTGCAATCCTAGTCTCTGATAAAATAAACTTTAAACCAACAAAGATCAAAAGAGACAAAGAAGGGCATTACATAATGGTAAAAGGATCACTGCAACAAGAAGAGCTAATGATCCTAAATATATATGCACCCCATACAGGAGCACCCACATACATAAAGCAAGTTCTTAACAAGCTACAAAGACACTTAGACAGAACACTCCACTGTCAATATTAGACAGACCAATGAGACAGAAAAGTAACAAGGGTATCCAGGACTTGAACTCAAATCTGAACCAAGCAAACCTAATAGACATTTACAGAACTCTCCACTGCAAATCCACAGAATATTCTTCTCAGCACCACATCACACCTACTCTAAAATTGACCACATAATTGGAAGTAAATCACTCCTCAGCAAATGCAAAAGAACGGAAATCATAACAAACAGTCTCTCAGATCATGTGCAATCTTAAATTACAATGCAGGATTAAGAAATTAACTCAGAACCACACAACTTCATGGAAACTGAACAACTGGCTCTTGAATGCTGACAGGAAAAACAATGAAAGGAAGGCAGAAATAAAGATGTTCTTCAAAACCGAGGAGAATGAAGACACAACGTACCAGAATTTCTGCGACACATTTAAGGCAATGTCCAGAGGAAAATTTATAGCAATAAATGCCCACTTGAGATGCAAGGAAAGATCTAAAATCAACACCCTATCATCAAAAAAAAGCTAGATGAGCAACATTTAAAAAACTCAAAAGCTAGCAGAAGACAAGAGATAACTACGATCAGAGCAGAACTGAAGGAGACAGAGATGCAAAAAACCCTTCAAAAAATTAATAAATCCAGGAGCTGGTTTTTTGAAAAGATCAACAAAATAGACAGACCGCAAGCCAGAATAATAAAAAAGAAAACAGAGAATAATCAAATAGATGCAATAAAAAATGATAAAAGAGATCACCACGGATTCCACAGAAATACAAATTACCATCAGAGATTACTACAAACAACTCTATGCATATTAACCAATAAACCTGAAAGAAATAGATAAATTCCTGGACACTTGCACCCTCCCAAGCCTAAACCAGGAAGAAGTCGAAACCCTGAATAGATCAATAACAAGGGCTGAAGTTGAGGCAGCAATTAATAGACTACCAACCAAAAAACCCCAGGTCCAGATGGGTTCACAGCCAAATTCTACCAGACATACAAAGAGGAGCTGGTACCACTCCTTCTGAAACCATTCCAGCAATCCAAAAAGAAGGAATCCTTCCCAAATCATTTTATGAGACCAACATCATCCTGATACCAAAAC
>CAUYLG010024434.1:0-12250 GCA_963573385.1 Cacajao melanocephalus | reverse complement strand
CTGCATTCTAGCCTGGGCAATAGAACAAGAATCCCGTTCTCTCTCCCTCTTTCTCTTTCTCTTTCTTTCTCTCGTACATTCTTTTTTTTTCTTTCTTTCACTCTCACTTTCTTTCCTCTCTTTTTCTTTCTTTCAAAAAATTAAAAAAAATAAAATAAAATAAAATATAACTTTTGGTATTTAACATAAAATATATGTTAAATAATAGTGCCAGTAGGGTATGGACAACACATAAAAGTACATTAATTTACCTATGATAAAATTGTGTGAATATTTACACTATTTGGATAAATAACAACTATAAATCGATACACATCAATGCATATTAGGTTTTGTTTTAAAAATAAAATTCATGTTATTTAAATGAAGATACGATTTATGCTCCTGATGTGAAAATTCTACAAATTAATTAAATACAGTACAAATATTATTAGTGGTAATAGAAATCCAATTACTATGTATAAAGTAATTTTAAAGTTTATAACCAAATATAAATGTGAAAAAAATGTTCAATTCCTTTGATAAAGGGAAATCTAAACTAAAATTGTACAAAATTTAGTAAAATGATAAGGAAAATTCATATGGGATACTATTGAAGCAAAACATCTTAAAATTCACATAAAACTGAGCTCATAGAAACTATATAGACACAACAGGATAATTATCTAGAAAATAAAATTTATACAAAAATTGCAGATAAATTTTACAAATATATATATATACACAATCTTACTACGTATTGAATTGATTTTGTGTTATCTTCAAATACTTCAAATAGTTTCAATATATATATATAATATATACTTCAAATAGTTGAAACTATTTGAAGCATTTGAAGATAACACAAAATCAATTCAATACATAGTAAGATTGCCCTTACTTAGCAAACACAAAACCTAGACTTGAAAAATTGAAAGATTAATAAATCTGATGATACATATTTAAAAATTATATACCCAAAAATTCTTACCATTGAAGTCCAAACACAATTTAAAATGTATAAAATATATTTACAACACATAAATTAAGACTAATTTCTTTAACATATAAAACATCCTTAGACATTAATAAGAATAAAAGTGTGACAGCCCTTTAAAATTGAAGAAAATCACAGATGTTCACAGAAACAAACAGGTAAATGTACAGAGAACATACATGGCAATTCTATAAGTGCAAGTAATTTTGCTTTCTGTATTGGACAAACTATTTTCCTTTAAATTAGATTTTTTCCCAGTCTCAGTATCCCTTTCAGGTTCCATGCTGCAACTGGATAATCAAAGATACAGGTTATCACCAAAACTTCAAGGTGCCTGGGAAGGTTGTGCTTCAATCCCATAATAAATGAAAAGCATTAAACACAAAAGTCACATTCAGTTTTTTCATGAACTAGTGTTGCATGACCATTAGTTCTTGTAGTGATGACACATTGATATAAAAACATCCTTCAAAGTATACATCATTTTTTCTCACTGATAACACATTCAAAAGTGATATAAAAGAAATAAAAATTTCTCTAGGAATAAAGTTTGTTGTTTTTCTCCTAGAAATAGTCCATATTATTGTAATGAGAGTATGCTTGCACACACGTGAATGTTTGAATGCATATGCTTTAAGTTTGAGTCTTCTGATTAAAATTATAATAATAGAAACAAGTTTTTAATTTCTTGGGTCACACTAAAAAGCACATTTTATTATGAATCCCTATAAGCAGACCATAAAAATCTAGCTTTTAAAATTAGCTATAAAGTCATTTCCTCCCTCTTGGAAGTACTCTTATTTATTTTTTTCTGTATAATATTTTATTTTGTTGTATAATGACAAATGATAGTTGCATATATTCATAGAGTACCAATACTTGCTTAATTTAAAAAATATGTTCTTTATAAAGAATATCAGGCCGGGTGTGGTATCTCATGCCTGTAATTCCAGCACTTTTGGAAGCCAAGGCAGGAGAATTGGTTAAGCCCAGGAGTTTAAAGTAAGTCTGGGCAATATAAGGAGACCCCTGTCTCTATGAAAAAAAAAAAAAAAAAGTTGAGCATGGTGGGAAGCACCTGTAGTCCCAGCTACTCGGGAGGATGGCTTAAGCTCAAGAGGTCAACGCTGCAGTGAGCTATGGTCACAACACTGCACTACAGCCTGGGAAATAAGCTTTAAAAAATTGTCAGATGCCATATTATCATAGAACAAATAAACATATTTTAAACATATGAATATATTTCTAGAAGTACTTTCAAATTGTTATGACAATTCAGAGACAACTATTTAAAAATACATTGAGCATATGCTTCCATTACATGAAGTCATTGAATAAAATTGTTTTATTAAATTTACTATTCCAATATTTTCAATTATTTTCATAAAATTATCCTTGGTGATTAAAGGCAGATAAACCCTTAATCACCTTGTTACCTTTTGAGAAACAAAATATATGTTATACTAGCTTTTATTTTTGTAAAACTATTAATGTACAATCAACCTGTAATTGATTTTAATTCTACCTCTTAAGCAATTAAAAATGAGAAATACCTGCCACACAGCATCCTCACAGTTAAGTAAATTTCTATTGAAAAAATATAATTTCAAATGTGGGTAGAAAATTTAGTAAATCTAGTTCCTTACATTTTTCAGTAAAACAGTGACTGATGTATTACAAAGAATAACTTTGATTGGTCACGAGTCTATATACTCATAATTGAATATGTATGCTTTTACATACTGACATATTATTATAAAATATGAAGTAAGAATGGTCTATATCAGAAATCATGTGAATAGCAGTCTTTTAATATATTTCATAAAGAACTACTATATTTAATGCCAAGAGATAAAATAAATTTTACTCTTTTTTTTCTGCTTGATTCAGTGGTGCTGCCCTTCTTAAAAACAAAACAAAATACTATTTGATATTGATTATATGGATTCTACATTGTTGATCAGCTAAATTACTAATCTCATAGCAAGGAAGGCATAACGAGTGCTTCATAATTTAACCTTCAGTATACCTTGACAGCTTTAGTTCACATAACTACCTGGTGATTTCTTTGGGCCAAATAATTTGACAAGTCTAACTTCCATTTCCTCATTTTTTCTAAAACAGGCATTATTATAAATAAATCCACACAACTGGAGCAAGCTTATTTTTTACAAAGGTGCTGAGTAGTACACACAATGGAGAAAGGACAGCCACTTCAACAAATGGTGCTGGGAAAACTTAATATCCATATGTGGAAGAATCAACTTAGAATCCTAACTCTCACCATACACAAATTGTTAACTGAATATGGCTTAAAGACTTAACTGTAAATCTGTAACTGCAAACTACTAGAAGACTACATGAAGGAAAAACTTTATGACATTGTTTTAGGCTAGGATTTTTGAATAAAGCCTCAAAAGCAAATATAAACAAATGGGATTACATGAAACTAAAAAACGTCTGCACAGCAGAGGAAGCAATCAACAGACTGAACCACATTCTACAGATTGGGAGAATAAATCTTCAAACTATAAATCTAATATGAGGTTAATAATCAAAATATATAAGGAGCTCAAACAACAACCAAAAACAAGCCAATGAAACAATGTGGAAAAGACCTGACAAGACATTTCTCAAAAGAAGACATACAAATAATTAAAAGGCATGGAAAAAATGCATGAGTACATCAAAAAGATATCTCTACTTCTATGTTTATTGTAGCACTGTTCACAACAGTCAAGATACCAGATCAACAGATGAATGAGTAAAGAAGTGCTCAATGTCACTAATCACCAAGAAAATGCAAATCATCACTACAAAGAGGTATCATTTCACTCCAGATAGAATGATCATCAAAAAATCAAAAGATAGCAAGTGTTTGCAGGGATGTAGAGAAAAGGGAACCCTTAAAAAGTGCTGATGGGAATGTAAATTAATAACAGCCATTATGGAAGACAATATGGAGCCAGACACAGAAAGAAATATGCCACATGATCTCACTCATAGGTAAATCAGAAAAGTTGTTCTTATAGAAGTAGAGAGTAAAATAGTGATTACCAGGAGGGGATAAAGCTAAAAGGAGGGAGAAAGGTGGATGAGGAGAGACTGGCCAACAGACACAAAGTTACAGTTAGATAGGAGGAATACACTCTGATGTTCTAATGAATAGTAGGACATAGAAAATTATACAGAAGTATAAAATTATTATACTTCTGAAGTGCATTGTTTTTTGTTTAATTGAAATTATTTTGACTAAATGAGAATGTAAAGTATATTTACATTTATTAGTTAAAAATAAATACAACAGTGGCAAAACTCTAAGGCAAGGAAAGAAAAATGTAAAGAGACAACTATCTATTAACCAAAAGATAATAATTTATGTTTATGCTTTTGTAAATATTCTTCTATCTTTTTTTCTTTTAAATGAACATATAGTTAAAACATATCCATTATGCAATATGGATGTAAAGCCAGAGAAACTGACTTTGAAAGCAAGTATTTTGTGGCATGCTCTTCTCTCCTCACATAGCATTGAATAAAAATGTTTTCATGGTTAAATTATTCAGCTTTTCAAATATATATTAAGAACCTACTCTGTGTCAGATACTCTTCTTGGCACGTGGAATAAATGAGTAAACAAGGCAACACCAGTGTGAACACATTTTACAGCATATAAGAAAGCGCTGGCCGGGCATGATGGTTCATGCCTGTAATTCCAGCACTTTGGGAAGCTGAGGTGGGCAGATCACCTGAGGTCAGGAGTTTGATATCACCTTGGCCAACATGATGAAACCCCATCTCTATGAAAAATACAAAAATCAGCCAGATGTGGTAGTGTGCACCTCGAATCTCAGGTACTTGGGAGGCTGAGGCAGGAGAATCACTGAATCCAGGAGGTGGAGGTTGCATTGAGCAGAGATGGTGCCAAACAAACAAACAAACAAAAAACAGGGATAAGTTGCTATATTAAAATGTTTTTAATAACTAAGGATGAACCAACTGTGTAGATATATGTAATACATATACTTTATTATCAATATATTTTGCTTAAATATTTGACTATTTCTCTAGTATAGATATGTAGATCTACATTTTTAGATTGTCCCAACGTCATTTCATTAGGCTGCTTATTTCAGTGGACTTGCTGAGTGTATATAAAATAGTCCCTTAGGGGATTTTCACTTTTTTATATACTCAGCTACAGATTGTGAATATCACCATGCTACAAATGCCCTCAAAAAAGGTGGCTCACTGCAAACATATTATTAAGAGGCAAAGTAGAGGAAAGAAAATTATGTTCAGTTTAAAAAGACTATCATAGTTTCTGGGATTTAGTCAAGGCTCCATGAATGATGGTTTCCTTACAAATGCCTCCTTAACCAGAATAAAATTCCTACATAAATACACAAAAAAAGTCAGGGAACACAATTTAACTTACCCAAGAAATTGTCTTCATGAAATGGCCAAACTATATAATAAGGTGATACAAGGTTTCAGAATTAAAGAAATAAAAACACTTTTGATTCTAATATCATATTCATATGTGTATTGTTTCTAATTATTGAATAATTACTGCTATAGTTTTGATGTTTGTCTCTGCAAATCTCATGTTGAAATTTATCCTTAATGTTGGAGGTGGGGCCAAATGGGAGTCATTTAGGTCATGAGGATGAATTCCTCAGGAGTAGTTTCACACCCCACGTGGAGGAAGGAGTGAGTTGTCACCTATTAGTTTCCAGGACGGCCAATTGTTTAAAAGAACCTGGTATTCCCTCATCCCCACTTCCTTTCTCTTGCCATGTAATCTCTACACACACCTGCTCCAGTTCACTTTCTGCCTTAAGCAGAAGCAGCTTGAGGCCCTCATAAGAAGCACATGCTGGTCCCATGCTTCCTGTAAAGCCTGCAGTACTGTGAGCCAAATAAATCTATTTTCTTCATAAATTACCCACCCTCAGATATTTCTTTATAGTGACACTAAATGAAGTGAGAATATTGCTTTAAAAAATTTGTTTGGCCAATACAAACCTGTTTTAAAAGTTAGCAATGTACATAACAAGGAATACTTTTAAACAATTAGAAGGGCCTTTCTTTTGATGTGGGTTATTACATGTTTACATGCAAAGTTTTTGAACAACATTTATTATTTCTTCTGAATGGATACAATACTTATCATTGGGTTTTAAGAATGTTCAATTAGTAGAAGAAATGATTCCTTACTTGCAATATTTTCATGCAAACTTTTTGAATAGCAGCAATGTTAGCTATATCACACTTTTTATCATTAAGTTTTAGGAATGTTCAGGGTAAAATCACTCATAAACTGGAATATTAACTCTCCTTACATTGGAGGAGTCAATCAACACTACAGTTATTGATTGAGCCAATGATATGTTTAAGTACAATTCTATATAGATGAGAAATTAAAGATATGGATCATTGAATAGAGAGAAAATTACTTTTATAAACTTTCTAAATTATTGTGTTTTAAAATATTCTTTTTATTATATTTTGTTTTTTATTATGCCGCTTCTGAAACATCATATCAAATTCCATTCTGTCCGTGTCTACGTGTTGTGTATTTATGTGATTTGGCTAGTTAAATATTTTTTTCAACACAAGTTAAAAATGAATCAGAAATGACTGGAAAAAACAGTAGGAAAATTAAACAGTGAATACCTGTCAAAAATTCAAAGCTTTTCTCTAAATTTATTTTTGTATAAAAGTTATTCTTTAAGGTTACCTGCAGATTACATTCATCGTGTTTGTTACTCAAGCTTAAGTTAAAAGAGCAAAATCACCAGATTTGCATTTTTATTAATACTGTATTTTAAGTATTTCTTTGGCATTTTAATGAACTGTACCTTAAATACCTCCCTTTTTCATTACAGTTTTAAAATGTTCTACATAGGGTCACTGCATTGGTTTTCCACCAAGAAATAATTGAAACCTTATATCAAACAATTGCAGAGAAGAAATGTTCTGTAATGGTTGGTGGCACTCTATTCAAAACTATTTCTCCTTTGATAATGAAAGTAATAGATTAAGTCAAAACAGTATCTGGAGAACAATTTGTTCTCTATCTACTTATGTATTGTTATGCTTCTTACTCACAATATCATTACTGATTTAGTAATAGTTTGAAAGTTTAAGAAATAAAATGTCACTAAAAATATGGGTAAATGTGTATGTATCTATTAATCTAAATATATATTTTAATCTTTTTTCCGATATTTTACATTTTAAGTATTAGGATACATTCAATATTACTGATTTCTATATATTGGAAGTTCTTTGATAATGGCTAGAAAAATGAGAGAATTTTATTGATCTGTATGACTTAAAGAAAGCCTTTTAAATACCTAGAAAATGCTGAAAAATATTATTCAAGTTACAGAGTTCTCTATGAAAATAAAAAATAACCTATAAATAACCCTTTTTTCTCATTATTTTTATTTTTTTTTCTGATGAAGAGTGGCATTTTAAAACATAGTAAGCCGTTACTACATCAAGTGCTATGCTATTATAGATTCGAATCAGAACTGAGCTGTTAAGCGTCTGCCAAATATTGAACTAAATTTGAAGGTCTATAGCAGGTTATTTTAGACAGTGGCACTAGAAACTCAGATATCACATGCTTCACTCAACAATAACTGTACTTTTGGTATTGTAATGAGGGAATGTGTTCTCTTTCCGGGTCCACCAGGGGGCGTAGTTTCAAGGGCAAGAACTTCCCAACAACGTGCTCCCCTCCCATCTTTCTCCATCCTGGAGATTTAATGGTCTCTGTTTTAAATTTTTGTGCGTGGAAAGGGTCGAAAGTCAATCACTCCAGCGGAAGTTTAAGGGAACTATTTTCATTGGCCAGGGAGCTTGGAGAAGGAGGGAATTCCTCCCAGGTTAAAAGTCCCTGTTTCCCTCATCTGGGCGGATTTTTCCCCTCTGGGGTCCCTTTCCACACTCTCCCGTGGAAGCTGTCTTTTCTCTCCTAAACTCCATCTCTCCTCTCTATTTCCTTTCCCTCAGTGTGGAAGCTCCATTCCTCTCCTGAAATCCATTTTTCTGGATTCTCTCACTCAGTGTGAGAGCGGCTTTCCTTCTCTGGTTTTCCCCCTCTGCAAACCTTTCTCATTTACAGTGAGAACAGCTGTTCCTTCTTCTCACTTAGTGTGAGTTAGCTGTTTCTTTCTCCTTTCCCTCTACCTAAATAAATCAATTTCTGCAAACTTTTGAGTCCGGTATTTACTTTATGAGTGCACTGCGCTGTGGTCTCCTCTCCCATTTTTGAGTGAGTGATAGACCAAGAACCTGGAGAAACGTCCCAGCTCCCCTGAACCTCAAAACCCAGAAACAGTAACATGTTTTTTGAAGAAAACAGATATGGGACTCAGAAGATATAACTTAGTAAAAGATGTTTCTATAATCATAAAAATAATCACACTGAAGTTTAAAGATTATTTTGCTTGGGATGTAAAAGACTAGATAAGCCTAATTCCATGATTTAGCAAAGACATCATAAAATTTATTAAGAGATGGGGAATTTTCTTAATACTCAAAGGAAATATGGGACCTTGAGAAGTCCTGTTGACACATATCCTGAAGGCTGACATATTCATTTTTGTCTTGCTATGAATGCACCCTTTATGCTCAATCTAGTAAATCAAACCCAAATATTATTTTACAAGCCTCCAAACCACTCCTCTTTAAACACCACATCATAAGAAATAGTAAAATGTATAATGTCTACAATGCATATACTATTATTAAGAAATTTTATATTGTAACATTGCACCCTTGAAGCAATAGGGCTGTGTAATAGAATCATATATCATTTTATTGAACATAGAGGAACTAAATAGTACATTAAGATACATCTATGGACAAAGCATGAAATAAAATAATGCCTAATATTCACATATAGAGATAAAAGAATTACATCAAAATATATTTTTGGTAACAAAGAAATTAAAATTATAGGAATTTTACATTTAAAAAGTGTAATTATTTTCTGGGTGAAAAGAAAATGATATAATAAAAAAGACACACAAGCAAACATTATAAAAAGAATATATAAGAAAACCAAGTCTCTCTGACTCCTAATATTTCAATTTTTAGGTCAATTATCAGTTATGATTTCTAATGTATCCTTCCAAAAATTATCTGTCTTCCTTATCAAAATGTTTTGACCTTTCATTGAATGATACATATATCTTTAAGAATTGTGTTAGGGTTATCTAGAGAGACAGAACTAATTGAATAGATGGATAAATAAACGGGAGTTTATTAAGAAGTATCAACTCACATGATCACAATGTCACAGAATAGGTCATCTACAGGCTGAGGAGCAAGAAGAGCCAGTCCGATTTCCAAAACTGAAAAACTTGCTGTCCAATGTTCAAGGGCAAGAAACATCCAGCACGGAAGAAAGATGTAGCCGGGGAGGCTAGTCCAGACTCTTTTTCACACTTTTCTGTCTGCTTCTATTCCAGCCCTGCTGGCAGCTGATTAGATTGTGCCCACTCAGATTCAGTGTGGGTCTGCCTTTCCAAGCTCACTGACTCAAATGTTAATCTTTGGCGACACCCTCACAGACACACCCGGAATCAGTACTTTGTATCCTTCAATCCCATGAAGTTGACACTCAATATTAACCATCACAAATCCACCCCCTGTCAACTTGAACCCATACACGTCTCTTGAGATGATACATAATCTTCAAATAAAGACAATAATAAGGACATAATTATGCCTAAGGTAATACAACTATCCTTCGTACAAAGGGAAATATACCAATCTCCAACCCAAATACTATTACCTAAAGTTTACAATACTTAAATGCTGATGTGAAGTAAATAAATCTTATGTTACATGATAAAGGAAAAAGGAAATAAAATGAAGATATTTTCTTTGCACAAATGTATATACGCACAAACATGTTTTTAACAAAAGAAGCAGGAAATACTCATGACAATGACAGTCCTTATTTCCAAAGGTGGTCACATGTTCATAGCTCGTATTGATGACTACCTTCTTCTGCTACCCATTCTGTATTCCCTTTGCCGTCAGCAAGCATCTCAGCAGGTTGTGTTTTGTTTGTTTGTTTGTTTGTTTGTTTGTTTTCCTGATGGTGTTAATCCTTCATTCCTGAAGGGTCTGGGTCATTTGTAGTTTTGCTTGGATAGGGCTATTGTAGTTTCCCATTGACCTTAATCACAAGGCATGGTAATAATAACAGACACCCTAACAGAGCTCCTGTATTCCATGCATACTCTGTTTTACCTCGGTTGTAGAGTACTAGACTGATTTCATCTTGATAGTCTGGGTCAGTCATCCTAGCCAACACTGTAATTCCCTTCTTACCTTGTTGACTTAAAGGTAGAAGGAGCTCAGAGTGTCCAGGTGGCAATCCAGTTGAATGGGATTGTTGTTGTGTCTCCTGGTGGCAGCATTCCTCCCTCTGGAACTAAGACTTCTAGGCCAGCAGAATGTAATGTCCAGGAACAGGAAGCAAAATGTTGCTAGTGGGTCACTAGGGGTGACGGTGAGTGTTGCCACTTCCACTTCCAACCCTTGATTCTTGGACCCATGAATCCTGGCCATAGGTAATACTGTACCATATACTGGATGCTGATTCAGAGCATACATGACATGCTGGAGAACTTTGGCCCAGCCCTGCAAAGTATTGTCACCTAGTTAATGTAATTGTGACTTCAAAATGCCATTTGACTGTTCTATTAATCTAGCTGCTACAAGATAATGGGGAGCATGGTAAGACCAGTGAATTCCATGAGCTTAGCCATAAAGTGAGTGCGTTGATCAGACGCAATGCTATGTGGAAAACCATGACAATGGATAAGACATTCTGTGAGTCTGCAGATGGTTGTCTTGGGAGAAGTATTGCATGCAGAATAGGCAAACCTATATCCAGAGTAAGTGTCTATTCCAGTGGGGAAAAACCTCTGCCCTTTCCATAATGGAAGAGGTCTGATATAATCAACCTGCCACCAGGCAGTTGGCTGATCACCTCAAGGGATGGTGCCATGTCAAGGCCAGTCCTCGATATGTGTTGGTCTCTGCTGCTGGCAAATTGGGCACTCAGCAGTGGCTATAGCCAGGTCAGCTTTGATGAGTGGAAGTCCACGTTGCTGAGCTCATGCATAACCTCCATCACCACCACCATGGTCACTTTGTTTTTGAGTCCACTGGGCAATGACTGGGGTGGCTGGGGAAAGACATTGTGTAGCGTCCACAGAATGGGTCATCCTGTCCACTTGATTATTAAAATCTTCCTCTACTGACGTTACTCATTGGTGAGCACTCATATGGGATACAAATATCTTCACAGTTTTTGACCATTCAGAGTCGTCCTTCCACATACCTCTTCCCCAGATTTCTTTGTCACCAGTTTCCAATAATGCTTTTCAAGACCCTGACCATCCAGCCAAATCATTGCCTACAGCCCAGGACTCAGTATATAATCACACATCTGGCTATTATTCCTTCCATGCAAAGTGCACAACCAGGTGCACCGCTTGAAGTTCTGCCCACAGGTCCAATTTTGCATAGCTGGACTAAAGCCTAATTCTTTTTACATATTATTGAATTTTCCGTACTAATGTTTTGATAAGGATTTTTGCATTTATATTTATGAAGGATATTGGTCTGTAGGTTTTCGGAGATTTTTGTATGAATTTTGTCTGTGTTTAGCATCAGGATAATACTGTCTTCATAAAATGAATTACAAAGTATTTTTATTTTCTAAAAGGAGTTATATAGAATTGGTGATGCTTGTTATGAAAATGTTTGGTAGTGTATTAGTTCATTCTCATGCTGAACTGAGACTTGGTAATTTATAAAGGAATCAAATTTAATGGGCTCACAGTTTCATATGGCTGGGGAGGCCTCACAATCATGCTGGAAGGCAAAGAAAGAACAAAGGGACATCTTACATGGCAACAGGCAAGACAGCCTGTGAAGGGGACCTCCCCTTTATAAAACCATTAGACGTTGTGAGACTTATTCACTATCAGGAGAACAGCATAGAAATAACCTACCCCTATGATTCAATTACATTCCACTAGGTCCCTCCCATGACATATGAGGATTAAAGGAGCTACAATTCAGAAGGAGATTGTGGTGGGGAAAAAGCCAAACCACATCACTGGTTCTTTTAGTCCTACTATATATATATATATATACATATATATATATACGTATATATATACATATATATATACGTATATATATATATGTATATATATATGTATACATATA
>CAUYLG010024433.1:0-16342 GCA_963573385.1 Cacajao melanocephalus | reverse complement strand
GCTGGTTTCTTCCCATCGTTGTGGATTTATCCACCTGTCGTCTTTGTAGTTGCTGACTTTCAGATTGGGTCTCTGTGTAAACGTCCGGTTTGTTGATGATGAAGTTATTTCTGTTTCTTAATTTTTCTTCTAACAGTCTGGCCCCTCTGCTGTAGGACTGCTGAGGTCCACTCCAGGCCCTGCTTGCCTGGGGATCACCTGCAGCAGCTGCAGAACAGTAAGGGTTGCTACCAGTTTCTTCTTCTGCTATCTTTGTCCCAGAAGGATGCCTGCCAAATGTCAGTCTGATCTCTCCTTTATGAAGTGACTCTTTGGATATACGGGGGTCAGGGAGCTGCTTGAAGAGACAGTCTGTCCTTTATAGGAGCTCAAGTGCTGAACTGCGAGCTCCGTTGTTCATTCAGAGCTGCTGGGCAGGTACGTTTAAGTCTGCTGCAGCAGGACTCATAAACCCCTTCTTATTTCCCAGGTGTTCTGTCCCAGGGTGTTAGGGCTTTATTTATGAGTTTCCATTGTGCTTCTGTCTTTTTTTTCAGGGCTGCCCTGCCCAGCAAGGAGGCAGCCTAGTCACTGTCTGCCTGCCTAGGCTTTGCTGGGCTGCTGTGGGCTCCGCCCAGCTGCCGTGTGAACTTCCTTGCCGTCCTGTTTATATGGGTGTAGTTCGAACTGCCTCGGCAGTGGCCGTTCACCTCTGTAATGGTGAACTCTCTGTAATGGCGGGTTGCCTCGGTAACAGCAAGTTGCCTTGGTAACGGCAAGCTGCCTCAGCAATGGCGGACTGCCTCCTTAGTGGTAGAGTGCCTCGGTAATGGCGGACGCCCCTCCCCCACAAAGCTGGACCGTCCCAGGTTCAGCTGTGCTTGCTGTGAAACTCTCAACCCTGAGCGTTTCCAATTGCTGTTTTTTTTTTTTCATGGGGGTGGGACAAGCTGAACCTGATCACCTGGCTCCCTGCCTCAGAGATTTCCCGTGCTGCGACCCACTGCGCCGGCTGAAACAGTGGCGCTGATATTCGTGGCGCTTTTTTGCCCGGGAATCTCCTGGCTTGGCTCCCTGTTTCAGACCCCTTTTTAATCAGATGAATGGGCGATTCTGCCTTCCCGAAGCTCCACTTGCCAGCTAGAAGGGAGACCCAGAATCGTGTATTTTGTACGGAGAACTGCCATGCCGGGGCGCTGGCAAAACAGCCGCACCGGCCAAAAGAGCCGCGCTGGTGACCCATAGGGCTCCTCCGCCTGGGAATCTCCTAGTCTGTGGGCAATAAAAATCCATCTGGAAATGCGGCATCCACTCACCCTCTGCACTTTCACTGGGAGCTGCAATTCTGAGCTGTTCCTAATCGGCCATCTTGGATCCATGAAGAGCTCTTAAATGGTAAAGGGTTGGACCAGATGATTTGTAAAGTTCCTGTCGACTGATGTTTTGGGCATCTGTGATTGATGCCCCAAGTGACTTCAAGACAATTCACGTTTAGTTGGGCTGACTGTGTGGCTTTTGGAGCCCAAGCCTCTGCTCACAGCTGCAGTCTTCTGCATTCCTCACCGCCCCCTACCCCCATCACTGCTCCCCTGTCTTGCCTCTCAGCCTGGAAGCTTCTGCTGGGTAAGGCCCAGCTGGGCCTTTGTCTGTAATCTGCATGCTTTATCAAGAGCTGAGCAAAGGAACAAGGCTCAGCATGGTGCCAGATGCCTCGCCGGCACAAAGAGATAAAAGGCACAATGCTAGCCCTAGAATCTTACTGGGACCCAGGATTCACACTTAGTGCCTGGTTGTAGAACACTATAGGGTCCAGCCTTATAAGGTTCTGTGAGCCCCTCCCGGCTGGTGTGGAGACAACAAACTGTAGAAATAGAAGACACAGACACAGAGATGGAGAAAAGAGAGTTTGGGCTTGGGGGGTCCTCTGCCAACCAAAGCATGGAGACCTGCAGTGGCACTGAGTACCTGGACACTCTGACTTTTATTGAGTACAAAACAGTGGACAGGGAAGGTAGGATGAGGTAATGGGGGTTGGTGATAGTGTCAGGTAAATCACCTGTGTTAAAGATAGGGGGCCCAGGACTTTCAAGTAGCTGAGGCAAGGAGAAAACCTGATGCGTCTGTGCTCTTCGCATATTTGTTAGAAATGTCAAGGATATTAATTCTTAACTTCTGAGAAAAAGTGAAGCCAGGTGCTGAAGCAGGGCATGAGAGTGGACATGGAACGTGACCACTGAAGCACAGCATCACATAGAGATAGTTAAACCCCCGGATGTCTGCGGGCTTTCCTGACAGCCATCTGGCCTTGCCACAAGAGCCTGGAGAAGCAGAGTTTTCTCCTAAATTCCCCAGGAAGGAGATGTCTCGGTCATTTTGGATATCTCCTTCCCTAGCTGGCTAAACAGCGGGCGCTTTCACAGCGCTGGTGCTGCTGCACAGCCAAGGCGCCCTCCAGCAGCCCTTATGTGGGCGTGACAGAGGGCTTAGAGCATCTTGCCTTAGGATCACTTTGTTCACAATGTCACCTCAGTTCCATACTTCATAACCCCGTAGTCATTAGTAAAATTCAAGGTTATATTGAGTATATATCTTTATGATTATAAGTAAGTATAAGATTATATATGATTATATAAAGGAATAACTATGTGCCTATATTTCTAATTCTTTTCTAAATCAATATTTATATGGGAACAGGCTGAGGCTTCAGACCCTTGCCATGGCAGTAGCGGGGATTTCCCCTACAGAACACCAGCCAAGAAAAGCAGAGGAGAGAGAAAGCACAGGCTGGGCTGGGAAGACAGAATGGGTGGGAAGGGCACCCCAAGAGGAAGCACAGCTCAGCAAAGGTGTAAGCCCCCGAGAGTCCTTCAGGATACATGCCTCAAACCTTTTCAAGGAGCTTTCACAATCTTTGCTCTACAGAATTTTTGTTCTTTGGCCCAAATGGGTAAAAATTGTCTCCTAAACAGAAGTCTTCCCTTTAATCTAACCCTAGATAATGTACCAAAGGCAATAAAAATATTTTGCACAAAGACAATGAATTACTGTTTTGCCCGCTTTCCTTTCTCCTCCCAAAGCGGGTGATAAAGGTAGGGAAGGTCAGGAAGGGGCGGGGGGAGGGGAGGAGGCTAGAGGGACAATCAGACATGACACATGCAAATAACGCTCACTGCCCACCTTCCACATGCGCTGGATTCTCCTGCGGTCACCACCAGCCCCATTTGATGGAGGAAGTGAGACTCGGAGAGTTAAAATGGCTTGCTCCAAAGTCACTCAGCCAGAGAGTAAGCAAGGCAACTGCATGCAGCAGGGCCTTTCAGAATTAGACTGCTTCCTGCCTTTTTTCTCCTCAAAACTCAGTACTCTTCCCTACGGCCCTATACCCAGCCAAACTGTTCCTGCATACTCTTCCTTCTTTCCGTCATGTCTCTACTCATGTGATTGTTCCTGCCTAGACAGCCTTTCCCCATGACTTTTTGTTGAAATTCTTCTCATTCTTCAGGATGTGGTAAATACCTCCTCCTTTACCAAATCTTTCTAGATTTGCATTTTCCAGAGGCATACTTATACCTGTTTCCTTTGGCACTTCTTTTTCAGCACTTTGTGGCTATCATTTGCTTTAAAGAAAAACACTACACAGTAAGCTTCTTTTGTGTTTGGCTTCTAAAATTTTTTATGTGCTAGAACATGCTAAAAAATGTTGGTTAATTAGAAACAAATCATATTGCTCTGATAATAATAGTGATAATAAAAGCTAACTTTTATTGAGTGCTTACAGGGTGTTGAGTCCTGTGCTAAACAGTTTTTATTGATTGTCTCATTTAATCTCAACAACACTGTGAAAAACACACCGTTAATATCTCCATTTTACCGATAAGAAAACTAAGGTCCTAGAAGGTAAATAACTTACTCAAGGTTGCACGGTTATTTAGCAGCAGAGCCAGGATTTCAATGTAGAACCATCTGGCTGTCAAGCCTATGTTCTTAGTAGTTTTACTATAATTTCTTTTCTCTGAATTTGTACTTTCTGGTGCCAACCATAGATGGGATTTGAATCTCATGATCTTTGGACACTTTATCAGTTGGCCTTGGCCAAAGTTTCAAAGTTAGAAAACAACAAGTTTTACCTTTTCCAGCTGGGACCACTGATCCAGCACATCCTTTGCAAAATTAAACTGCTGGGAAACTACTTGGCCTAGGGACCTGAGGTCAGGAGGTCTGATGGTCTGAGCAGGAAATTTTCGGTTTGGATAGCAGCAGGCTCCAAATCCAAGTCTGAAACACTGGGCCAAGGGGAAGAGTTGAAATTGGCCTGGCATTTGGGTCAGACAGGGAACCACCTAGGTAAATTGGGGGAAAAGACAGGGAGTAGTTGAGCAGCTCAGAGGGGTAATTAATCACTGAGGTTACAGTACTGAGAAGGAATTCATAAGGCAAACAATTTCCTTATGAGTACAAGCAACAGTCAGACCATTAGAGATGAAACCCATGAGCACAGATACTTACTAATTCCAAGAGGAGTTTCTATGCGGGGGGCTTCAGATGTTGGGAGGGTGGTAGAGCTATTGCCTTCTGTCTCCTCTGAGAACTGCTTACCTCTTAAAATTTAGTTGCCAGCTCTGGGGAAGGAGGCATTTCCTTGGTCCGAGAACAAACTAAGTCTTGGCTCACATTCATTGGCTCTCAAGCCTAACAGGCAATCTCTTTTTGCTTCTGGGAGATAAAATCTATGGGCTGTGAGATAAGTTGAAGCAATAGGTGTGTGTTCCTTTCTAATACGATGTCAGGAGAAACAGGTCACAGACTATTGTGCCAAGTGTGGTGAAAAGAAGATGATGGACACAGAATTTAAATAAGATTTTGTTGCTTACAAAATCCTGCACTGCAGAAAGGGAAGAGGGGATTGCTCATCAGCCAGAGGAGGTAACCACACCTCTTTAACCCACTGAGACAAGAAGATAACAGGCTTTTTTTTTTTTTTTTTTAAACTGGCCCTGTGGGATTGCCTCTCAAGGTAGTATAGGTGAAAGTTTTGTAACAATCAAGTAGGGAGCCAGACCACATGATCCTCAGCAGAGGAGGAGAGGGTCCACCTTGGAGTCTAAAGTTAGCAAAACTAAAATTTGAAAGGTGGTGTTTATAATACACATTTAAAAGGGGTCACAATATTTGTCTAATAAGATATTGAAGATTTATCATTTTAAGATTTTAATTTTATAACTATGTGAAGTATAACTTGGTTACTGGGGGTTGATGTTCTTCATCACAATTCTCATCCCTGTTTCCAGTTACCAGAGGGAGTAAAATAATGTCAGATTTGGATAATGGGTTGACTTATTCACATTCTAGAAACCTGAGATTTAATGGTTTCAATTTGATGATACTAACCATTGTAACTATATCTAATATTAGAACTAAAATATTCTAATAGGTTATCTAGTCCAAGTCCTGCCTAAAACATCACGCTGCCTTTCAGATGAATAAACTCCTTATTGTGGTGCATTGGTTAGATAAAGGTTTGGTTGCTTCAACAAAGACACAAAATAGTAAATTTGTTTCTTCAATTGACAGTCTGAGCATATGTAGTGAAAAGCTGTTTTGTATTAGGGTTCTCCAGAAAAACAGAACCAATAGGAAATAGAGAAATAAAGATGAATATAGATACAGTTAGGTAAGAGGGGACTTACTAGGGGAATTAGCTCATATGATTATGGAGGCTTAGAAGTCCCATGATATAAGCTGGAGAACCAGAGAAGTTGGTACTATGTGGCTCAGTCCAAGTTTGAAAGCTGTAGAACCAGGGAAGCCAATGGCATAACTCTCAATTTGAGACTGAAGGCCTGAGAACCTGAAGTTCTGATGTCCAAGGGCAGGTGAATAAAGGTGTTCCAGTTCCAGGAGGGAGAGACATAGGTAGACACACACACACACACACACACACACACACACGGAGATAGAGGGGAAGAGAGGGGGAGAGAGAGCATTTTCCCTTTCTCGGCCTTTTCATTGCATCTAGACACTCAGCCAAATAGATGGTGCCCACCACATTGAGGGTGGATCTTTCCCATTCAGTCTACCAATTAACACACCAATATCCTCCAGAAGCACCCTCACAGGTACATCAAGAAATTAATGCTTTACCAGCTATCTAGGTATCACTGAATCCAGTCAAGTTGACACCTAAAATTAACCATCCCACTGGTTTAGCATCTCCACCATTTCAGGGACCTAGGTTCTTTCTGTAACGTTGCTCCACCATCTTTAGGGCATTTCTGAAACAACTTGACATCATGTTCATATTCCACCCAGTGGGACGGGAGAGTGGTGAGGGGAAGAACATTCTTCTTGCCTAAGTGAATAGCTAGAAATTTTTACACATTACTTCTGCTCATATTCCATTGGCGCAAACTTATGTGGCTTCAGAAAGAGTCTGGAAACTATGATCTTTATTCTGAGTGCTTATATGCTCAGCTAAGAACTGGAGATTCCATTTGTGCGAGAGAGATGTGGGCATGAATATTGAGAAACAACTAGCATTTTCCATCACAGTCTACACATCAACTATCCATGAGCACACATAGAACATTTTTCCCATGCATAGAATATTCTCCAAAAGCATAACCTTAAAGTCTCATAGAATTGCTACATATAACTCAAAATTCAAGATGGTGGATATTGCTCAGTTCTCTTCAACTAATAGGGATGGGGTCCCTGCCATCTGGCAAACTAGAAACTAAAATGTAAGTTACTCTCCAAACGACCCACTCTATAGGTCTGAAGTGGGAACCATAAAATTGCATGGAAAACTCCAAGACTGAAAAGAGAAAAACCAGCAATACCCAGCTGACTTGGGCCCAGCAATACCCACTTGTCAAACCCTGCTGGCCAGGAATGGTGAAAGCATGCATCCTGGCAGTGTTTGGGTTCTCAGCTCATCTGGAAGGCACTAATTCTGCTTTCTGGGAGGCAATCCCACCTTTGCTGTCATCTCTATCTTTGGCTTGCTTTCTGGAAAGCTATTTCTTGTTTGTAATCCTCTTTTGCTGTATCTGAAGTGGCACTGGTGAATATGCCTTTCTTGAGGACAGCATGGCTTTTGCAGCCCACCTCATGCTCGTGCAGAATTGGGAGCTCAGGAGTTCTATTATGGGTCAAACTAGTCTATACATCAGAAAGGCTAGGCTTATGAGTATTTTTTTTTTTGGGTCATACAGTTTCATCAAGCATTTGGCTTCTGGTCTGCTTTCCTCAGATAAATTCCATGTATAAATAGACATAACCAAATATGTTGTCAAAATATAGCTTTCAGGCCTGGAAAGTATGATCTTCTATATACTGGCTTCTGGGCTTCACCAATCCTTCCTACTAACTCATTGGTAGCTAATTTGAGATAATTCAAAGTTACGGGTTTGGGTAAAATAGGAATACATGTAATCAGTTTGCCTTTGGGTTTGCTGAATGGAGAAGGTGACTGAGAAAGCTTGGGGACACTGTCCTGCTAAAGTTATCTCTATTTCTTTTACAAATGATTTATGGTTTTGAGTTTACAAGTCTTTCAGCTCTGTGGTTCAATTCATTTCTAAATATTTTAATTTATTTTTCATGCTCTTGTAAGTGGAATTGTTTCCTTGATTTCTTTTTCAGATAGTTTGTAGTGTATAGAAACGCCACTGATTTTTGTGTGTTTTATCTCCTGTAATGTTACTGAATTGGTTTGTTAGTTCTAATAGATTTTTGGTGAAGTCTTTAGGTTTTCTCTATATAAGATCATGTTTTCTGCAAACACAGGCAATCTACCTTCTTTCATTTTGGTACAGATGCCTTGTATTTCTTTTTCTTGCCTAATTGCTCTGGTTAAAATTTCCAGTGCTATTTTGATAGAAGTGGTGAGAGTGGGCATTCTTGTCTTGTTCCTGATCTTAGAGGAAAAGCTTTTAGCTTTTCACTGTTGAGCATGATGTTAGCTGTAGGTTTGTATATATGGTTTTTATTTTTTTGAGGTACATATATGTACCTTCTATATGTAATTTGTTGAGAGTGTTTAATGTGAAGGTTGTTTAATTTGTCAGTGCTTTTTCTACATCTGTTGAGATGATCATATGGTTTTTGTTCTTCATTTTGGTAATATAGTGTATCATATTTATGTAAAATTTTATCGAAGTGACAGAGAACAGATAATTAGTTGCCTAGGACAGGGGAGAGGCAGTTGGATTGCAAAGAGGGACAAAGGGTGCATTTTGAGGGTTATGAAAATATTCCATATCTTGATTATGGTGATGGTTATTATTGATACAATTTAAAAATCAGTAAGCTATTTTCATTTTTAAAAGTGAAAAGAAATCAGAAAAATGTAATAACCAAGTCCAAAGATAAACTCTATACCAAAAATGCATTCAAATGAATAAAAATCAAAGATTTAGGGCATTATATAATCTGCATTTTCAAAGAAAATAATATTTTCTCAGCACAATACTACATAATCTAGAAATTTTGGAAATAGAGATGTATTGGGAAAAAGAAAGGAAAATTATCTTGGTCCCTGCAGATAGGTATTTACAGTATTTTGTGTTTTTTTTTATGTAGCAGTTTTTCACTCAGTGGGCAGAGCATATGTACTTTTAATTATACTATATAGAAACTCCTGATTTCTGCTTTCTTTTATCTTACATTAGCTCAAGATTAGTGTCTCTATCCTAAAATGTCTTCAGAACGTGTGAATTTTAAAATCTGCCTAATAGTCCACCTTAAGAGTGTAAAATAACAATTCCCTTTCTGTGTATAATTTAGATTATTGTTATATTTTCACTATAATAAGTAATGTCCTCCTATAAGTCCTTTGAATGCACAACTGGTTATTTTCCTAGGGTAGATTACTAGAGATGAAACTGTACTGAAAAAAAGGATGTAAATATTTTAAAGCCTTCAAAGACATATTTGATTATTCAGTTGCCTTTTAGGATGCCTGTGAGAATTCATGTTACCACTAACAGTATACAAAAGGGCCCACTAACTACTTAATATATACTATTTCTTTTTTTTGATAGAAAGGATTTCTTTCTTTCTAAATAGAAAGAATGTGTATATTGAAGTTTTAAAATTGAGATTGTACAGTTGTCTTATTCACTGAGGTCTTCACTAAAAGATTATTTTACAAGTTTGTTTTGATTTCAAACATAAATTAGTGTTCATGTTAGTAATTTGATGGGAAACAAAAAGAGGACCTAGTTTTCTTTTGAATATTCATGAATTGTCTGGGATAAATCCTTTGGGAAATATCCCAATATACATCCAGGCTGTATGAAAAAATGGTAGCATTTAAAAAATACAAATAGCAATTAAAATTTTGTATTGAAGAAATATAGAAATATTATTTCTATATTATTATATAGAAATACATTATAGATGTAACAAAAAACAGCTGTTATTATAGTTGTACTGGGATTATTCCATTAACGCATGCTTCTAATACCATTTTAGTTTTTGTTTAGCATTCATTTTCATTCTGAAACAGGGCACATAATGTCCGATTTTTAAGTATATAAAAGATTTCATACTAGATTTTTGTGTATTATATGATTAAAACTCTAAAATAGAAGCTTATTAGAAACACAATCCTAAATAACCACCATTAAGAATTCACTTTCATGTTTCATAATATTGCACCTAAACCAATTAATAGCAGCTATAAAACTATTATGAAAAAAGAGACAAAATTTCTGGAACGTATCATCACAATAAAGACAAACATACCATTTTACAAAGACTAGATTTTACAAGTATTTTGGGAGAAAGTAAACTCATAATGTAATCTGTACTCATCCACATATCAAGCATTAGTTTCATGCATGTAACACCTCTCCAATTTTAGTATATGTTCTACTGAGGCAAGCACTTATGCATATAAAACCTCTCTAAAACTCTGAACTCTTATAACACTTATCGTTACCACTCATTGCTGAGGCACATAAAGTGTGTGCTTTTGGGAAAAGTATACTGTCTTTGAGCAGCCACTTTCTGAATGGGAGCAGTAGCTCTGAGCACAATGATTAAAGACGGGGATCAAATGGACAAAAAGGACAAATGCCATTTTCTCACGACTTGGGAAAGCATTCCCAGTCATAGTCACTTTGGTTCTATCTGGCAAATAGAACCAAATGGACACAGATATCCATAGTGGACTCTTCTACCTAGGTTAGATTCAACAGGGTCACAAAAGCTGCAGTTCTTACGGGGATTGTCTGAACTCTGAGAAACTGAAAAGTACTGTAGAATGAAAACTAAGATACAGAAACAATTACTTTGAAAGCTAAGAAGAGAGAATTTAAATTTTCCTAAGATATCAGGCTTGAAATGAGAGGGGAAACTGAGGGAAAATATACTTTTTCCTATGAAAAAACTTAAAAGAATATGGAAAGGGAAAGAAAAAAAATACACGAAGAAGGGTAAGATATTAACCTTTTTAAAACTTTTTTAACCTTTGAGACCACAGGTCATAGCATTCTCATACATGTGGTAGCGTCACATTTTTATGACATACCACATAGTGTAGTGTCAAACAGTGGACCATATATTCTGCTATGTATCACACATTCTACTATATGTGCTACACTCCATTCTTATATGTTCTTATACATGCGGTAGTTTCACATTTCTTACACCCTGACAAATAATTTTACAGAACCTTAGACTGTCAACACTGGAAGTAATCTTTATGTTCAACAACTCATCCAGTGTTTAATTGTACTGAAATAGATCAACCTCAGCAAGGAATTACTCATTTTATTTAAAAAGACATGTAGGTATTATTTCAGTAGGACAAATTCTGCACAGGTGATGCACAAAATACACGGAAATATAAGCTGATGTCCAGTGCGGAAATATTCTGTAAGGTAGGTTGACAGACAAGACCATTACAAAACCTGTGACTGTCTAGGGTAGGCAAATTCATAACAAATTAATGGCATTTTAAGGCAGTGAACCCAAATGCCTCGTAAGCAGTATAAACAAAGCAGTTGCAGAGTGTAAAGTTTCCTTCTGGCTAATCCCGAAGATCAGAGCTACTCAACAGCGTGAAGGATAAGAGCTGGCCTCAGTCATAATCCTAAGCAAATTAACACAGAAATAGAAAAATCTAATACAGCACTTTCTCACTTAAGTGGGAGCTAAAGATAGAGCATGCATTGACATAAACATAGGAACAGTAGATACAGTGTTGCACCCATGGACTACTAGAGTGGGGAAGGAGGGAGAGGAGCGTGGCTTGAAAAACGACTTATTGAGCACTGTGCTCATTACTTGGTTGCAGTATACCTGTGTAACAAACCTGCACATGTGCTTCCTGTATCTCAAATGAAAGTTAAAATTTTAAAAAAAGTTGGCCTCAGAAGGCTCAGGGGAATTTTGAGAGGCAAATGTGGCCATGAGCAAGGGTGGAGGTGGGAAAGAAAGACAGGTTAATTTATCCAAATGCTCAAAGATGGTAGGAAAAGAGAGGTTAGCTGACCTATGAAAAATGTAGCCTAGATAGAGCAACAACAAACAACAAAACCCCCAAAATTCTAAGAATAAAGGTTGTCAAGATGTTTTCTCTTTTAAAAGACTCAAAAGAAACAGAATAGGTTCTTTTGATTGGAAGTATTCAATTGGCATAACACTGCTTAAATGACAGTATCGCTCCTGAACACTGGACCTTTCCAGATCCCTCCACAGTTATCTGGGGCATGCTAATCAAAAGAAATCTATTAATACTTATCTTAATGGGAAGTCTCTGATCAATCTCCCTCTTTCTCTCTCCCTGCCTTGGATAAATCAAGAGTTGACAAGCAACACATTTTGCAAAGGAAATGACAGTAATAATTCACCTCCTGGTCATATGTGATTGCCTCATTACAAACATTCCAGCAGGATATAGCCATTTAGTTGGTATCTGATGGATTTCTTAAGGCTCCCATCAAACTGGTTGAACAGGGAATCCCTTGGGGCAGTTTCCAAGAGCAGAAGAAAAAGGATAACTCAGATGTTGCTAAAAATCAACAAACCCAAAATGACAGAGTGCAAAGGACATTTCACTTTTTTTCCATAAGTTATTCGGGTACAGATGGTATTTGGCTACACAGACTAGTGCTAAGACCAACTATTAAGTACTAGTGTTCTTGAGGCTGTCAAGCTTTCAGAAATATAAATAATGTACTTATAGGGAAACAAGGTTCACATGGGTTGGACCCCAAACTTGCAGAACTTAGAACATGATCTTGCAGAGGGCTTCCAAGAATGCCCATGATGTTTATTAAATAAGATTCTTTATGTTTTTAAAAGCAACTTTATTGAAATATAATTCACATAGCATGTAACTCCCCTGTTTCAGGTATACAATTCAATGGCTCTTGGTATATTCATAAATCCTTTCTTTTTGTGTATATGTACCACACTTTATCCATTCATCCATTGATAGATACTTAGGTTGATTTTATATTTTGGCTGTTGTAAATAGTGCCGCAATAAACCTGGAGTGCAGATGTCTCTTTGATATACTGATTTTCTTTCTTTTGGGCATATACCCAGCAGTATTGCTGAATCATATGGTAGTTCTATTTTAAGTTTTTTGAGGAACCTCCATGCAGTTTTCCATAGTGGATAAACTATTTTACATTCCCACCAAGAGTGAGCACTCCTGATTCTCTGAGTCCTTTCAGCATTTGTTATTTTCTGACTTTTTGATAACTGCCATTTTAATTGAGGTTAGATGATATTTTGTTGTGGTTTTGATTTGTATTTCTCTGATGATTAGTGATGTTAAACCTGTTTGCATATACCCGTTGGCCACTTGTATATCATCTTCTGTTGGGAAATGTTTATTGAGATCTTTTGCCCATTTTTTAATTGGATTATTTGGAATTTTTGTTTTTGAGTTCTTACATATTCTTGTTAGTAATCCCTTGTTGGATAGTTTGCAAAATTTTTCTCCAATTCTGTGGGTTGTTTCTTCACTTAATTTTTAATTTTTTTGATGTGCAGAAGCTTTTTAGCTTGATGTAATCCTATTGATAGCTTTTGCATTGGTTACCCATGCTTTTGAGGTCTTACTCAATAAATCTTTGCCTAGTCCAATGTTCTAAAGCGTTTCCCCAATGTTTCCTTCTAGTAGTTTCATAGTTTCTTACATGTAAGTTTTAAATTCATTTCGATTGGATTTTTATATATGATGAGGCATAGGAGTCTAGTTTTATTCTTCACATATCTCATTTTGCCAGTACTATTTATTGAAGAGACCCTCTGTTCCCCAAGGTATGTTCTTGGTGCCTTGGTCAAAAACGAGTTGGCTGTAAATACATGGATTTATTTCTGGGTTCTCCATTCTGTTTCATTGGGCCATGAAATCCTTCCTTTTCGATATTATGAAGTCACTATTTTCAGCTTTCCATCCTGTCAACCTTGTTGTATTTGGGCCAAGAAGGAGATATAGGACCCAGAACTTGATGTGGATGCGTGGGGCCAGAGCCCCTGTAGGTTGCTCAAGAAATCTGCACTGATGTCTGCAGGAACGACCAAATCCCCATCCATGACTCCATGAAAACACTGTTAGGGAAACCACAGTGTGGAACATCTTGAGAAATAGAATCTGTGTCATAGCCAACGTTTACTCACACTCATGACTGCATGACTGGGACACCTGAGCAGGAAGACCCAGAAGCGCATCCTCTTCACCTGCATGTCCAGGTCTCCTTTGTGTCACCTAGGGCAAGAGGCTGGAAGCAGAGGCATCTGGGATAGGGGCAGGCTATGATCAGGCGCAGTGGGGTGGTGGGGTTAAAGATCTGGGGCAGGGCAGAGATCAGGAGGAACAGCATTCCAGCAGGGCTGGGAGACATGTCAGTAGGTTGGCAGACACAGGAGTAGGTGGCCTGGGACTCAGAGGAACAGTTGGAGTTGGAGAAGGGCTCTGTTTTCCTCCAGTCTTCTGCTTGGGTGCTGCAGTAGCACACTATTGCACCCCCAACAGTTGTCTCTCCCCTGCCCTCACTTTCTGAGTCTTAGAACCCATTCCTTCATCCCCAGCATATGCCTTCTTTTTTTTGGATTTCTTTTCTTTTTTTATATATATACATATTATATATTATTTATATTATATATATATATAGATATATATAAAATTGCACTTTAGGTTCTGGGGTTCGTGTGCAGATCATGCAGGATTTTTACATAGGTACATACATGGCAATGTGGTTTTTCTGCCTCCATCCCCCCATCACCTATATCTGGCATTTCTCCCCATGTTATCCCTCCCCAACCTTCTACCCCCCGCTGTCTCTCCCCTAGTCCCCCCCAACAGACTCTAGTCTGTGATGCTCCCCTCCCTGTGTCCATGTGTTTTCATTGTTCAACACCTGCCGATGCATGAGAACAGGCAGTGTTTGCTTTTCTGTTCTTGTGTCAGTTTGCTGAGAATGATGGTTTCCAGCTTCATCCCTGTCCCTACCAAGGACAAGAAATCATCGTTTTTTTTTTTTTTTTTTTTGTTTTTTTTTTTTTTAAGACGGGGTTTCACCATGTTGGTCAGGCTGGTCTTGAACTCCCGACCTCAGCTGATCCGCCCGCCTTGGCCTCCAAAGTGCTTGGATTACAGGCGTGAGCCACCACGCCCAGCCGAACTCATCGTTTTTTTATGGCTGCATAGTATTCCATGATGTATACATGCCACATTTTCCTTGTCCAGTCCATCATTGATGGGCATTTGGGTTGGTTCCAGGTCTTTGCTATTGTAAGCAGTGCCACAATGAACATACGTGTGCATGTGTCTTTATAATAAACGATTTGTAATCGTTTGATTATATACCCAGTAATGGGATTGCTGGGTCAAATGGAATTTCGACTTCTAGGTCCTTGAGGAATCGCCACACTGTCTTCCACAATGGTTGAACTAATTTACACTCCCACCAACAGTGTAAAAGTGTTCCTGTTTCTCCACATCCTCTCTGGCATCTGTTGTCTCCAGATTTTTTAATGATCACCATTCTAACTGGCGTGATATGGTATCTCAATGTGGTTTTGATTTGCATTTCTCTAATGACCAGTGATGATGAGCATTTTTTCATATGTTTGTTGGCCTCATATATGTCTTCTTTTGAAAAGTGTCTGTTCATATCCTTCACCCACTTTTGAATGGGTTTGTGTTTTTCTTGTAAATCTGTTTTAGTTCTTTGTAGATTCTGGATATTAGCCCTTTGTCAGATGGGTAGATTGCAAAAATTTTTTCCCATTCTGCTGTTTGCTGGTTCACTCTAATGATGGTTTCTTTTGCTGGAGTTTAATTAGATCTCATTTGTCTATTTTTGGCTTTTATTGCCATTGCTTTTGGTGTTTTAGTCATGAAGTCCTTGCCTATGCCTATGTCCTGAATGGTATTGCTAAGTTTTCTTCTAGGGTTTTTTTTTTTTTTTTTTGAAAGAAAGAAAAAGAGAAAAGAAGAAAGAAGAAGAAAAGAATGTAAGAGAGAAAGAAAGAGGAAGAGAAAGAGGGAGAGAGAACGGGATTCTTGTTCTATTGCCCAGGCTAGAGTGCAGTCTAAAAATGGGTATTAAAAACCTCTTTTATGCCAATAATTGTGCTTAACAATGGAGACAGGAAGGAATAAGGGATGAAAATAACAAACATGCAGCCAACTAATATTTTATTTAAACCTGAGAAATGCTATGCAATTGCTGAAGAGTGATTTACTTCCAATTATGTGGTCACTTTTAAAATAGGTGTAATGTGATACTGAGAAAAATGTATGTTTTGTGGATTTGGGGTGGAGAGTTCTGTAAATATTTGTTGAGTTTACTTGTTCCAGGTCTGAGTTCAAGTCGTGGATATCCTTGTTAATTTTCTATCTTGTTGATCTAATATTGACAGTATAACATTAAAGTCTCCCACTATTATTGTGTGGGAGTCTAAGTCTCTTTGTAAGTCATTAAGAACCTGCCTTATGTATCTGGGTGTTCCTGTATTGAGTGTGTATATATTTAGGATCGTTAGCTCTTCTTGTTGCATTGATCCTTTCACCATGTAATGTCCCTCTTTGTTTCTTATGGTCTTTGTTGCTTTAAAGTCTGTTTTATCAGAGACAAAAATTGCAGCTTCTGTTTTTTTTGTTTTTTTGTTTTATTGCTCTCCATTTGGTTAGTATGTCTTCCTCCATCCTTCTGTTTTGAGTCTTTGTGTATCCTTGCATGTAAGATGGGTCTAGATACAGCATACCGATAGATTTTAGCTTTTTATCCAATTTGCCTGTGTCTTTTGATTGGGGCATTTAGTCCATTTAAATTTAGGATTAATATTGATATATGTGAGTTTGATACTGCCATTTAATGCTAGCTGGCTGTTT